>CAAKHC010006622.1:126009-182080 GCA_901007825.1 Macroramphosus scolopax | reverse complement strand
GTTTCTTTCCAACTTGTTATTTTCTCTTCTCTTCTTCTCTGACGTCTCCTCTGTTGTGTCTGTCCTCAGAGGGGGCTGTGAGTACTTCTTGGCTTTTCAGCTTTCACTTTTCCTTTTGACTTTTAGCTCAGGATCGTCTTAAACCCCGATCATTCTGTGTTTTGCATGTAGTTCGACGGCACCATCGTGCTGGTTTCCCTGCTGGTCGTCTTCTTGCTGCTGGCTCTGCTGCTGATGTGGTGGTTTTGGCCGCTCTGCTGCACCCTGGTAAGTTTGTACCTCAGGCATCAGTGTTTCAGCTTGTCGACTGTTGTTTTTTCCGCACGTATTCTGAGTTGTTGTCTTCAACCTTCAGGTGATCAAAGAGCCTCCACCACCTCCTCCTCAAGAGCCGGTTAGTCCCTCTGTACAAGAAGAGGAATTGTTTTTGTTTTTCTGGAAGTATATTCTAACCAAGGATTAGTACAAGAGTACAATGATTGATGCCACATTGCTGTACTTATTATAATGGCATGAGTCTGTGAGCTGCGTCATGTAATTGATGTTTTACTGAAAGGAATCGGATGATGAAGATGGGATGCCGAAGAAGAGGTGGCCCACAGTAGACGCCTCCTACTACGGAGGACGTGGAGTCGGTGGCATCAAGCGCATGGAGGTAGACACACACACACGGCAGTTATGACACGTTTCAACACTCCTCAGAATATACAGTGAATTCTTATTATGCATCTTTCCTAGGTGCGATGGGGGGAGAAGGGCTCCACTGAGGAGGGAGCAAAGCTGGACAAACCTAAAAATGCAGTCGTGAAGATGCCAGAGCATGAATTTGAACCGTACGAGCCCAGGCCCCGAAAACCTCCCCGCCGCCCCCCACAGCAGAGGACCTGGTACTCACCGATTAAGGTATGTCTGTTCTAACAGATATATGAACTGTACTAGACTGTCTTTGATTTTACCGTAACTATATTTGTTTCCACTCCATTCTTCTGTCCCGCAGGGGAAGCTGGACGCTCTGTGGGCTCTGTTTCGGAGAGGCTATGACCAGGTATCCCTGATGAGACCGCAGCCCGGAGACGAGGTGAGACAGCCACAGCACAAAAAAACGTGTTCACCACATAAAGACAGACATAATGACTGATGCCTACAATTATGCGTCATTGTTGGTATCCTGCTGTGGTTCACAACCACTTTTTAGGAGCCGGTTCAATGGCACACGGTGTTTTTCTGTCTCTGTACGCTCACATGCACGGACAGAAATCTTTCTCTCTTTCTGTCACATTGCATAAAGACAACACGTGTCAGTGAGCAGCTTGTGCAGCAACGTCTGAGCAGCAGCTTAGTACTGATTTGACACAAACACACACACACACTGATGCCACTCTGTTCCTCAAAGCTGCTTCTGTTCAAGCAAAAGCATTGTGATCTTCCCAATGAATTAACGAGATACCACATAATCTCTACTTATTATTATTTTAGAATTGATTCAAAGGTACTAATCTGTACTTCTTGGTTTTGTGGTAAAATTAGCTTCATGTGCTATTTGTGTTGGCAAACCACTGCTGCAGAGTCCTAAACCATGACACCATTGTGTGCCAGCCAAGTGTGTGACCAAACCGGAGAGAACAGAGAGGGGCGCTGCTATCTAACCTTGGCCCCTCGTCCTGCACCCCATAACCCCACAGACGTGTTTTCATCATCAAGCTGGTCGTCATGGTGAAACATCTGCTCCGTTGTAAAGGGCTTCATTGTCGCTTTAATAGTCGCATCATTGTCAAACGTATCGATTTGTCCCTTGTATGGCACAATTCATCTTTCCTGTGTAACAGTGAGAGTGTGTGTGTGTCCACTGGATGTGGAGTCAATGCTTTTATCACAAAGTTGTTTAAGCTTGTTTGACAGGACAGAAGTTTCTTGAGTCTTTGTCCGTTCTCGGAGATGCTCAACAATGACCCCCACAACTCCCTTCATGCGCCATTAACTGAGGAAAATAAAACGGCACTCCTGGCGTAGAAAAGAAACGGGGGAGGGGCACTTCTGTGGCAAGTAGAGATCAGAATTCTGCTAATCGGCGTATTAAACATGAACGATGACAATGACTTTCTCATCGGGGATCGCGGTCAGCCAAGAGAAATGTCAAATATCTCTGCAGAAGCATGAACCTGCTATTATCTGACAACTAATGCAGGGTGTCGTTTTATATTAACGATATACAAATATCACACTTTAGTCATACAAGATAGTGATAGTTTTTATTTAGAAAAAGACGCCAGAAATTGTGAAATATATAAACTGAAGCTCCCTTCGGAGGAATAATGAAAATATCTAATAAAAGACAACAGAGCAGCTTCTATGGAAACATTTTGGCAGGATGCAGCGTCCTGATGACAAACAGTGTGGCTGGATTACAAGAGGAGATGGCAAAAAGCACAGCAGTAACTACAAATGGTCTTCTCAGCGTGGATTGTTGACCAGCCACTCGGGAGGAGCTCGTCCTGCTTCCTCCCCACATTACTCCTCCTTCACTGCCTCTACAAACGGCCATCAGCGTGCTGCCAGTTTCTGCCACACTCTCCGTTTACATTTCATGCGTCTGCACTGTGTGTGTGTTTGTGTGTATGTGTGTGTGTGTGTGTGTGCATGCATGTGTATGTCACTGTAAGTTGAGTGTCAGCTCTCCCGAGTGAGCGTCACACAAACAGATGGGGAGTTTAAAGGCCACGAGCCATATTGTGACAGAAGAGATTCCCTTCTTTTGTCCCCAGAGCTGATGGCACTGATGGCCCCGTCACACAACACAGCAGAGACCAGAGGGCGGCCACCATCCCTCCGTGCTCGCACACAGACCCCCCTCCCGTTGCTTCACTTTAAAAGCTATCATAATTTACATTTTCCCACTTACCTTTCGCAGCGTTTGGGTGCATGATTTGTGCACCGCCCCTAAACAACGGAGCTGAATGGAATTATATTCTTGGCGTTGAAAAGAAAAATACTTTTTAATTAATAATCAGCAACATCAAATTAAAGGTGGATAATCAGTTTCAACAGAAGATTTTTCAAAATCTCACAGCTGGAAAATCACAGGTGCAAATAAAAAAAAAAAACGATGGCTGAATTCCATTTGGCTCAATTAGCTTCCTAGTTTTAAGTAACACCTGTACTCACTAGCGTAGCAAGCACAAGTCTCATATTGTGTGATGAACACACAGCTATATGTAATTTGACTGACGCTTTAATGCTTGATCTCCACTACGCAGGTTATTTAATCTGACCTTTTGTAAACATTGTGGTTGAGTGCAGTGCAGTCTGGGAGGTGCTTTAACTCTTGTGCGATGCACGTGGAGTATTTTCCTGATGCGAGTGGATCGCTGTAATGTCACAGGAGGTGACAAGCAGAGCTGTCAGGTCAGATGTGCGTCTCCAGTCTCGCATCTTTCTTTCAATTTCTTTACTATAAGTGCGGAAATTGTGTGTGGAAGCATCACTCCCCTGTCAGTTTTGTGTGTGCGTGTGTGTGTGTGTGTGTGTGTGTGTTGGTTTGGGGAAGGGCATAAGAAACGGTGGCCAGAAAGAGGAGTGGTGTGAGGAGGAATGCTGGAGGTGTTGCAGGGTTTTGTTCTTTTCCCTCAGAACAAGTTGAGTGTTTGAAGTAAACAATCGCCAGGAGGGGAAATAAAGCTGAGACATGACACCCCGAAAGGGACACGCAGCGAGACAGACCATCACGAGTGAAGACTTCTCATACAACTCCTCTATGTACATATCCTCTACTTACAAGTGGAAGAATCTTTTCAACACCGATCCTTTGTTTTCGTCGCTCTCCAACCTTCCTCTCCCCTCTGTGTGTTTCATGAGGCCGAGGTTTCATTCAGGCCATATGTTCTGGTGGAGGCATGCTTACAGTCACACACACACACACACACACTCATATTCATGAGCTTGTGTTCTCATTGTGTCCATATGCTCTCGCTGGTGCTGTGCTGCTGCTCTGCTGCTCACAAACTGGCCTTTTTGCACCGAAGCCTGGCGACAAGGCCGAAGCAGTCGACCCCTCCCCAACCAGGCTGACCCCAATCAATTACACACCCCTCATATACACACACTCACACAATGGCCGCCTCAGTCACAAAGCTACTGCTGCCCGGGTCCCCTTAATGGCCCCTGTGTGACTTTAGGGCCTCTCTGTTTAATAAGGTGTTATAATCAGACCACCAAGGGTCTGTGACACAGAGACCTACTCTCATCCTTCACAGACTGACTGAGCAAAGACAAGAGTTTGTGGGTGTGTGTGTGTGTGTGTGTGTGTGTGTGGATGCCATGTATGGAACGGAGAGTATGAAGAGAGGAAAACCATCAATTAGAACAATAAGAGAAGCGCTCCATTCTCCTCGGCTTGTAAATTATGTTAAACGCAAAAGGGGCCTCTGTTAACTATTGTGGCGATATTGAAAATCCCCCCCTTTATATTCGAAACAAGTCAAGCACATAAGTCACATAAACCACTTTCTGTTCTGCATCAAGACAGGCCGAGTCGCAGCAGAAGAGGAGGGGAAACGGGGAAAAGCTGCGGAGCGCAGAAAATGTGTGTTTGTGTGTGCGCCTGTCTTTGCTAGCATCACAGCTATTGTGATGCAGGTGTGGAGCGGAGACAGAAGCAGCTCTGTGTGCCCTCTGGGGCCCTCGCACACAACATGGCTCTGTCTGGAGAGCCGGGCAGAGACTCACACAAACCACTGTGGCTGGTGGATCTTACAAGCTCCACCTGGGCTTGTGGATTTTTGCACAACAAAGTCTGCATTTGAATCTGTATCTGCAGAAATTGAAATGTGTGTGAACTCTGCCTGTCTGTGTCTCCTGCAGGGTCGCTGTATAAGTTTCCAACGGGTCAAAGATGGGCAGCCCACCACTAACAGCCAGGCTCCCTCTCACATGCACCACCCTCCTTCGCCCCCCGCTTCTCCTCCTCCTCCGCCCGCCGAACAGCGACCTCTGGTCTCCAACTCCGTCCCCCGCACAAAGCCTCCGTCCAGGGGGCCTCGAACCACACCTCCCTCCCGCACACCCCCTTCCATCGACCGACCCCCTCCGGGTCCTCCCCCATCACGTCTACCCCCGGGGCCCCCGGGACCCCCACCGTCTCGACCCCCACCCAATCTCTGACGAAGAACAGAGGGCATCCAGTAAACAAATGATACATATACAAACCACGTTTCTCCTTTTCAACCCGTCGATGAAATCTTGAAAGCCGCGAGCTCTGACGTGAAGCTCTGTGCTTTGTTGCTGGACAGCAAAAACGTATTTATCTCAAAATCTAAATCAGCTACTGAGTTCCATCAGAGATAACTTCTTTTTTTAAAAACAAATAGATAATAGAGGGAAAAAAAACATGATTAAGTCGTACATATCTGGTGGCTTCTTGACTACAGGAGGAAGAGGAAGAGGAAGTGCTGTCATTTCTACACATTCAGATAGGATTCATGTGTTGCTTCTAGTCAGTCTGATTGTAAGAGGTTGCGTATGAACAATAGTAAGTCTGCTTGCTTCTATAGTGTTTTATTGGTGTGCAGGGCATGATGATGTTGAGCGAGGGTGCGGTGGAACACACGGCGTGTAATGAGAGGGAAGCTGGATCTCGGTTAAGTTGGCTTTGTTTTTGTGAGTGTAAACAACCCGACGTCGCTGCAGTCCTGACCGATCGTCGGTCGACCTTTCCAACCAAAGAAACTTTTCTAAGTCTCCGATTTAGTGTTTAAGTTCAGCGATGTATTGCAACTGCAGGGCAGTTTGTCCATATTTTTATTTATTTTTAATACGATCCCTGTGCATCTGTTTTGTGTTCAGCGTCAGCTGGGTTGTTTTTTTTTTTTTTTAAATCATTTGAGGGGGAAATGTCAAGTCGGATTATAAGGAAGCATTCTGGCATCATTAACACCTTCGAGCGAAAGATTGCATCGTACGTTTGTATCATGGGGGCTTCCTGTATACTGCATTTACTGACTGAAATGATCATTCGCATTGTTTCTGTATTAACGGCTTTTCGTGTCTTCAATAAACAACTTGTTTTTTATGTGCAGCCTGGCAGTGATTTCTTCCATAGGTACTAAAAGATATTTCAACATCGAGTTCATATTTTTTTTGCTCAGTTAAAGCAAAAGATAATGACATATTTATTGCTTAATTGCATGTTACTGGATGCATCATTTGGTGATGCAAGGTGTTGTAACCCTTAAGGCAATATACCGTGATTAAACTAATTACATTACCGCTGCTGTCGGGACACTAATAACGTGCCTGTGACATTTATATAGGTGGCATACAAGTATAATCTTAAATTTCAAATGACTTTCGGGTGTATTCAAAGTTATATTGCTGCTCTGATGGATGTGATTATATTTGTTACTTGGTCATTAGGAGCTGGTGCAGTCGTCCTGCAGAGGTGTTATAGTTCCATCTTAATGAATTCATACCAGGCAGGACAGCCAAAACCGAAGAGGCCTGATTACCATCTGAGTCTTCTGTGCAGCATTTAGATTTAAAGTCGGTCCAGGGTACATGCCCGCCGCCTCAGAAACACTGTGCTCAACCACAAAAGAGTTTGATTCGGAGGTTAGCTTGCACCTACGTGACTCATTTTGCTGCAATAAATCAAAGTACTGGTGGTACAACTCCTGCAGCCCAACCTGCAGGTCCTCCCAGAGTCCATCTGCAGATTGCTGATACAGGCAAGTGGAAACTTGTTTATCACTTTTTCAGCTTTATTGTAATTTTAAATCATCTTTTTATGCACTCGTGAAATCTCTGTTAATGACGCGAGGCTAATCAACGAGCCTACAGTGCCCTCAAGTGACCAAACACAATAACAAACCAGAGCCGTCTACATAAATACATTTGTATGTTTGTCACTGGGTGATTTATTTAACAGCCAGATTAATTTCCATTGGGTCAGTTTATATTCATCAAGGCCAGGATAGAACTCACACGTACACACTACTGACCGTTGGAGAAGATGAATGACAGAGGCAGTTTAAAAACAAACTGCTAGATAGTCGGAATCACATTGTTCCCGGACCGCACGTTTCTATATGAGTATGTCAGCGAACACACACAAACACACAAACACACCATCACACACACGTTCAGTCCCATAACGTCCATTCAGTCCAATAAAGTGTTCTTTTCATGCTTTTCTATTTTTCTTCTGCATTTTCTTCCCCGACAGCGCCCCCTTCTGGGCTCCTCTCACCATGCCCTTGAACTGGCCCTGCAGTTTGGCGCGTTTCCTGTTTAGAAGTAAACAGAATCAAATGTCAGTCTCATTTTTCAGCTTCTCGGAATTCCATAACAACTGTCACCACCTGCTCGTACCTGCGATTCAGCTGGGCCTTCTTCAGGGGAATGTAAGCGTACGGGTCAGGTTTTCCTGTTTTCTTCACATCTCCTTTTCCTTTCTGAGGAAGACAGAGTGAAAGACGAAACACTTAATCACAGCTCCCACTGAACACCAACTCTGTCCAGAAACCTCCTCCTGTGTTTCTACTCTACACGCTGCTGGACTCACCTTGGACTTGTAGTCTGTTCCGAAGTCTCTGCCGCCTCCCAGGGGTCGGTGGATACCTGAACCCCCGGCTGATAGAGAGTAAGAATAGTGTTGATTAGTTTTAATCATGGACATATGTTGAGATATTAACGTTCTCCTCGTGAATGACCTCATGTTTTCATTCAATCTTAGAATCGTACCTTTGTATCTCGACTGGGGTTCAACCTCCATATCCTCATCAAAGTTGCCACCTTGAAATTTCCTCTTCTGTGTCTTTTTCTGTGACAACACACATCAGAAAACATCCATCAAATACGAGTTGCACCATTCATTCCCATGTATTACCGATATGAATACTCACGCTCTTCACTCCGGCCTCTTCCAGAATATCGTTAATCTCTCCCCCGTCTGTGAGACGAGAGAAGATTAGGATAACATCCGGAACATAGGGAGCGGCGTACTGTACAAGATGTTAGAGAGTGTACAGAGAAGTACACTAGGGTGAACTACAGGATTCCTCCTACCTTTGTCTTTTACATCCTCGTCTTCCTCGTCTCTGATGATCAGCCGTCCGTCTGAGGTCACCTTGAAGCCGTGTTGAACCTTGGCGCTCTTTTTCAAATCAGGGTTGGTGGCTGGGAAAACAAAATATTCAACATTCAAAAAACTGCTACCCATGACACTGCAGATCTTCACAGTTCAACTTGACAAACACAGCTGATGGAAGTGAATCAGATGTTTCACCTAGAACTCTCTGGGAAACCTTGGAGTCCAAGAAGTTGAGCGGGTCATCTTCCCCTCCTTCTTTGAGCCAGGCACGTCCCTTCTGCGGTCTTCCTGCTTTCTTCCGGTTACCAGCCTTTCCTTCATCCTCTGACAAGTCGCTGTCCGAATCTGCAAGGATGTCCTCAATACTGAAGAAGAGAGGACAAGAGGTGTGTACGGAGAACCTCTGGACGATGTTCTGAGAGCGCGTGGCGCCGTGTGAGGCGTGTACCTTTCAGTCTTGGTTTTAGGTGCCTCTTCGTCGCTCTCCGAGTCGTCCTGCTCCGCTACCTGCTTGCGTTTCTTGGTGCGAGCTTCGGCCTTGCGGATGTTTGCCAGCACCTTGTGGTGCTCTGCAGGTAGCATGCTCTTCACCAGCTCAAACCTGTAAATACGGCAAACAATCAGACACAGAAGAACTGTGTTACGGAATTTAACATGCAGAGATGCTGCAGTTACAAAAATAACTGCTACAAGACGTCCGGTGTTGAGAGCACATCATGATTTTCAGATAAGCTTTCTTAAAGCCTTACCCAAACTTTCTGATGAACTTCGTGAAGATGTTCTTCAGTTTGGTCCTGAAGTGCCTCCTCACGTCATCTTTGATGCTCCCAACTCCTTCGATCTGAAATTAAATCTCAGGTAAATGACGGCACTCAGTCTCTTCTCATTACAGTGAGCTCCAGATATCCATTGTTTCCCTGCCTACCATAGCAGTGGCATGTGAGGCCAGGGTCTTGGGATCCATGATGAAGAGGATGACCTTGATGAAGCCCAGGGCAGCTTTGACTATTTCTCTGGTGCGCGATCCCAGCAGCAGACAAATGTTGTGCAGCAGCTGTTCCATCGAGCACATTTCTATCGAGTCTGCGAACAAACGGTTGACAGGTTGAAATCAATCGAACACTTTTATCCAAAACACACAGAAGAGAGCGGACGAACGCGGCAGCAGCAGCAGCAGCTCACCTTTATACTGGAACACCAGTCGGGTTAGCGCCAACACTGTACAGGTGATCATGGTGACGGAGCCTGTGAGTCCTGCGTACACCAGCAACAGAAACTGGTCCATGGCATCTGAGGCACACAGAAAGACTTTAAAGAGAGCAGTTCAACGCGCTGCATGATGGAGCCTGAGATTGACAGGCAGAGCGGTGCCGTGTCAGCAGTAAGAAAGGAGTGGAGCTGTGTCTAGTGATGAGCGTGAGGACGTCAGATATCTGGAGGAAGCTCAAACTAAATCGTAATAACTGGAACAGAACGGAACCTGTATTACCTTTTGTGTTCCCACTGAAGCGGACAAATGCATTTCCTATTTCCACCAGCAGGCTGTAGGCGTTCTTACGAGCTCCGACTGATACTTCTTTGGTGCATATGATCACCTGGAGGAGAGAATAAAAATGATAAGCAACTGTATCTGTTCTCCTTCCTGTGTGTGGATGTGTGTGTTTGTGAGTGTACCTCTGGCAGCAGCGCCGTGATGAAGTCCTTGTGTTCCTCACCGAGTCTTGTCACAATGTGGATCAGACATTTCAGTCTCGGCTGACAAAGAGATAAATAGCAAGATGCAATCAAACAGCCCTGTTAATACACTCCTTCTATGCTCTCTTATATTCTCCATACTGCAGCCTCACCCTCTTTGCTGGTGAGGAGGCGTTTTTCAGTGTCTCAAGCAGGACAGCTTTAAGAGTTTCCAGATTAGCGACAACAAACGATCTGCAGTCCTCCCGTTCTCCTCCGCACATCTCCTCCAGGACGCGGTAGGCCTTCTTCTGCATGCCCGGCTCTTTAGTCTAAACAAATACACAAGATAACAATGAGGAATATATGTGAGCCGTGGCAGCTCCGATTGAAACCTGAGCATGCACTCTTCAAGCAGTAAGCACACGCTCTTACCTCCAAGTACGGCCGGATCAGCTCAAACGTCTTGGTCATGGTGACCTGATCTAAGAAGGGAGCCATGGCAACCACAAGGTCCATCATTGACAGCCTGAGAGGAAGAGAAGGACCGACCACAGGGAACAAGCATAAAGTATATGAGTGTATGAAATCCCAAGTAACAAGCAGGAAGCAGTATTAGATATGAATCCATCCTACCGTGTGAACTCAGTGCTGTCTGCGCTGCTCAACGTCTCTGTGGCCTTTTCCAGGAATGTGAAGGTCATCTAAGGATCGTTGTTGTCATTAGTGAAAATAATATCTGAAGTATTGTTTGACACTGAGCCATTAAAATGTCTCTTTTAAGATTACCTGCATTTCGGTGACGGTAAGATAGATCTTGATGGTGTCTAGGACGGCCATCCTGTAGGTGCCAGACTCTCCCGCTGCAGGCTGCTGGCTGTACACATTGAAGAGGATGGGCAGGAAGTTCTTTGAGAAACGGCCCACTTCGGCCTTCTCCTCCTCTGCAGACAGGGTGTCACATTAGTACCAGACGGACTGATTGAGAGTGGAGCTGCAGCAGTTTTTAAAGCTCATTCCGTCTTTGGGTGATGATGCAGGGCAACCTACCAGTGTTACAGCTCTTGTTGATGATTGTACGCAGCGCCTGGCAGACTGTGAGTCTCAGGTCTGGCCGCTCATTAATCGCCATGCCGAGTGTGCGGGCGATGCCTTTGAAGGACGCCAGCAGGTCCACAGGGCATGTACAAAAACCAGGGAGCATGGTCCATATCTGAAGGGCACAAACATACTTATGGACAGCTCGTTCCCTTGCACTTTCTACTCATCTACATCACAAGGAAGTTACCTGAATATTTAAGGTCTTGTAGACTTTGGCCTCCAGTTTCTGTCCTGTTTGCTCCAACTCTTCAGCTGCAACACAGGATGAGTCAGCAGTGAACACCAATACAAAATGAACACAACAGTCGCCCTCCGGTGGGGTACCACACGTGTGGTGTACCTCTCTGCTTGAGTGTAGAGGCCAGCGGGAGGAAATAAGAGTTGAAGAAGCCCAGGTGGGTGTTCTTCACATGATCTCGGATGACTGGGATCAGCCAGCTGCGTGGGAACTCCAGGTCGTCACTGATCAAAGGAAACAAACAATGTCAAAAAAAAAGACTGTAACAGACGTGTTTCTGTGTCCATGTATGAGCACTTACTCATAGCCGGTGACATTGAGAGGCACGGCCCCCAAGACAACTTCAGGCCCCATGCTCTCCACAGCTCCTCCTACAGCCAGGTCCAACTCGCCACTGAAGGGGAATTGCGGAGTGGAGCGCAGGTCTGCCAGAGACTGCAGGGACTGTCCACGAAACAACACAAAAAGTCGGATTTATACATTGACTGTGCCATATAGCTCCTTTTCTCCATCACACCGTGGTGTACTGAAGTGTCACAGTACCTTTGTCATGATAAGGTGAGCTTGTTTCCCTGCAACTCGGTAGAAGCAGCCAAGGATTTGCAGTACGAATGGCCATGCGGCGTGGAAGCGATAGGACAATCCTTCCTCTACGATACTGGATCACACACACACGTACACACAGGCGTTATTACCACGATGAGCATTAGCATGCAGACTTTACAAAGAACAGGGATGAAGAGTGAAAGGAGTGAACTTACCAGAACATCTTGCAGATATAGGAGGGGTTCCCTGCAGAGGCTGTGGGGGTTATCGTGCCCATTTCCTCCATGTGAGGAGCCACACACTCAGTCAGTAGCACCTGAAACACACACGTAAATGCAACAATGAGATCACAAAGCTACAGAGTCATGTGTTTCTGTACAGTCAAGATGTCTTGGGTACCTTCAGTGTGTTGGCGGCCGCAGAGACCACCTGTGTGTGAGGCGACAACAGGCAGGAAACGGAGGCAGAGAAGAGGCGAGGGAGGTGACCCAGACTCAGAGAGCTCTGCAAGCTGGACAAACACACACAGACAGCTGCCTTATCGGAATACCAGAACATATAAACTAATGCAGAATGTGTTGCGTTAGAAAACACGCATTACCCTGCCAAGTGAACATGTGCTTTCTCCATGACAGCGAGCCAGGCCAACAGAGGCTGCAGGTCGTTCTCACTGGGCAGGTAGTCATACAGGGCCTGAGGACACGGGATGTCAGGTTAGATCTCATGCCAAAGTTCCCATTATGGCTGTACCAAGTGAAGTCTTCTCTCACCGTAATGATTTGTGCGTTGAGTTCTGGGGACAGCGTTGCGGCGTTTGGCTTCCCACTGAATAGCCTGTGGAAAGCCTGCATGGCACTTGCAGTCACCAACTGCAGGCAGAAGCACAAGACGGATGAAATAAATATATTTGGTACATGAAGGAAAGGGCATCTGGCGGCGGCACCAATAAGTATTTTGGGGTTCTCACCACATGGCTGAGTGTCATCACTCGCAGCAGTGTCTCGCAACAGGACTTGACAGCTCCCAGAGGAAACGCTGCCAACAACTCCTTCAGAAGACCCAGCACATGAAGGGTGGTGGTGTCCTCTTTGCTGCCTGAGGGGAAAACAGACGTGAATTCCAAGTGGCGGCACAACTATGTCATCACTTTAACTATTTAACGTCTCCACAGGAAGGACAGACATGCACACTGTGAGGTCTCACCTCCTGCCTGCTCCATTTCTTTGATGCAGAACTTGGCTGTGGTTGCTGCAGCAGGATGATGGGTCGGGGCTTTATCTGTGAACATGAAGTCACTACCTCTCAGAACAGAGCAGACACCTTGCTGTGCTGCTTTACGCACCTGAGAGGAGTCACAGGATAAAAATATATTAGGAATGTAGCGCCAGTAATGACAAGAATCCTGAGCTCATGTAGTGATGCGGTTCCAGGGGGCCAGCAGGGGTGGAACAAGGCAAGGTTAAGAACCGGACCATAGATTGCAGATAGGTAGGAGCAGCCTGTTGCTCTGCCCTGAAGGCGAGTACCAGTGTTTGAGCTTGAGTGTGCAGGGATGGGAAGACAGTGAGGACATCGGAGGAGGGGAGTGGCGTGAGAGAATGTAGGTGAGTTGAAAGCCAAGCTAATGAGACACACCTTGGGTTTACTGTGCACTGTGAAGCTGAGCAGGCCATGGTATGCCTGGAGAGTGGTTGGGTATGTCCAAACGGTTGCATCTTGCTTTCTCAACAGAGTCGCCAAGCATGACAGGATCTATTGATGCAAACAAACTTGAATCAATCTCTGTTGATGACAACAAACAATAAAACAGACGCAGCATACGGACGAATCCACTCACCCATCTAAGAGCTGAGCCGGTTTCAGACGTGGCCTGGTTGGACATGATGTCCATCAGAGCCTTGGTGGTGTCTGAGAACTTAGACATGAGGACTGGAACAGGAACCCTGAGGAATACAAGAGAACACACACCAATCAGATGGTCATTGATGAGTCCAAACACACCCTGGCATCTTAGCTTGTTCTGGAGAAGAGGGATGTGAAACCTTTTCATGATCAAGTTGAGGAGGTACGCCACTGCAGCCTGGGACTCTGCTGTATCCACCACCTCCAAGGTGGTCATCTACAAAAAACAGAAGAGTGATGCATTTTAAGAAATGACACATAGATACTATCAATTTTCGAGATATTTGGTTTGTCTTGACAGATATAGGAAAAGGTCAGCACATACCAAAGCAGCAAAGTACTCTGTTTCTGTCTCCTTCCCTCCCTGACTACGAATGACCTCCGTCACAGCTGCCAGCACTGCACAGATCTGTTAGGAAACATTGTTACTGTTCAATATATGAAATGCAATAGTAGATTTGAGTAGTTTGATGTGTGGTAGCTTTGGCTTCCTCTCATGAAAGATTTTCCTCTCTGGAGGAATGATTTGTTCTTATAGTTGTCCATACACTTGGTATTATTGTCATATATTTAAAGCTACTTCGTGACACAACCCACCTCTTTGTGAGCAGCTGAATTGGACTCCCAGAATCGTTGCACCTTTCTGAATGTCAGGTTGGAGCAGTCTGACAGGCCGCTGAGGAAGGTGCCGGAGGTTCTCTCCGAAAACGCAATATCTGGCTCGTCTTCCATACATGCATCTTTCTGGCTGCGTGCGTTGATCTCCAGCGGACCGGTCTGCAGCTCATTGTGCAGCTTTAGGGCATCAACTGTTAGATCACTCTTTTCTGTGGAAAAGAGACGAGAGGCATATAGTTACATTAACAATTCCCTATAGCTTCACCACTATATTAGAGTCAAATGCTTCAATTTTTAATTGGAGTTCAGGCTTTGCGTGTTGATATTAATTCTGCAGCCTCATTTTGAGGAAATCACATTTGTAATATGTAGAATTCTGGAAATGCACAGACCAGCATGACACACTCGTCTATAAATAAAGTGTGCAGAGTGTTATAATGAACCACAGTACAACATCAACAGCTTTCTTGTCATTAACTTTCTGACAGTGTCAACAAAGCTGAAAAATCCTGACTTGATAGAAGAAGCCTTCATCACTGAGTTGTTGTTGTATCGGATTACATTAAGTTGTACGGGTGAAACTTACAAAGTGGCCAGTGAGTGTAACTTATAACTCAAACATTGGGTTGTTGTATGCAGCCAACGCAGCTAAACGTGTCTCTGGTCAAAACAGCAACACTACGTTACTGTGGTTCAGTTAACTGTGGGACATCACATGAGTAGTAACGACTGATACTAATTTAACAAGACGGTTACACAAGTGTTCCGCACAGCTTCAAGTTAAATGGCTAACGCCAGCTAAGATACTTTTAGCTACAACCGGGGACCCACGTGTAAAGGGGAGCTTACCGGTGGGTCGGCTGAAGAAGCGGCTTTTGGCAGCCTGTCGATGGCGACTCGTCTGCGGATTTGAGTCGCTACTGTGTCCCTTCTTCCATCGATTCAGTTTCGACCCTGTGCCGGATCGAAGCTTCCCCGATTTCACCATTTTCACTGTTAAAAAATATCACGCTGCCCCAAAAGTATGCTCCAGATCACACTGTCGCGCAGCGGATGACGTCAAAGACGCACGCTCGTGTTTTGCGTCGCGTCGTGATTTTGGCAGCAGGGGGCGCTGGTCAGCACAGAGAAAACACAGGCCAGAAGAAAACACCACAACAATGTTTAAGTTCACGCCAACGGATCCATCCTCATAACAACTGCCAGTGTACAAAATGTACACATTCCTTTACTGTTATATGCAAGTCTCTATAAGATTATAGTTTATATTATCATTACTCTTTCCTCATGACAAGTTGTGGCCTGAGCTGTGAAAAGATAAGAGGCCTTATGAGGTAGCAGCCTGTATTTTACATGGAAAAAATAATTAACAATTAAAGAAAGTACAATGATTAAATATACATATATATTTCTGTTGCACAGAACCACTGTGTTAAGTTGTAACTTTAATAACCAAGCATTTCGCTACCTGTAGCATGTGTGCAGTGATTAAGAGTCAGGAATAAATCAATTTACAATATTTATTGACAAGTTATTCAAGTACAATGAGCATCATATTGTGCATTGGACTGATGGAAATATTAAATCCAATCCTGTCATATTGCCTTTCAAGGCAGTAACTTCCTTTGTTATGAATACAGTGTATACAGTATGGAGTGAAATTGCACATAGTTACATGACCAAACAACACATAAATAGGCAGATATTTACATGGATCTCTTTGTCTGCAGTTGTTCTGTCACCTTCGTCCTATTTCTCAAATCCTATGACAGAAATCTTTTAGAGAAAAAAAGGAAAAGCGGAAAGAATGGACTTCCCGTATTCAGATCACCCAGGCGAACTATACTCAGTTCATCGATAAGCACACGTACAAACACACATGACAAGAGGAATGTAAACAATACAGCTGTGAGTTGAAGTGGTTTACTGAAGAGGAGTGGTGTCCACAAAAATCGACAAACACTGGGATGTGCATCTTAGGAGTCTATTTTTCATCTAAAGTGTTTCAGTGCTTCGCAATACTCTTATTTTATTTGGAAAAAGGAAAAAAATACAAAAAGGAGCAATAGAAAAGCAATAGATCTTATATAAAAATTTTCTCAAAATTCCTCTCTATTACCAGCCATAAAAACATTTCGAGCCCTCCACCTCTCTCTGGCACGTCGTTCACCTTTCCTTCACTTCGGACCTCTCCCTCCTCAGTTAGCTATACCGGAGGGTTTATATTCACAATCACTTGGACAACAAAGTCTTTCTGCATTTTGGTGTCCTGCAGACGAGTCTTATCAGTCAGGAGTTTCCCCGAAAAGAACCACCTCTGGCGGGTCACATCAATTTCTTCTTGTTTTTGCAATTGCTTTTTCAGCTCAGCGATGGAGTCGGCCATGCTGGCTGTCAGGCGCACATCCTCTCCTAAGGAATGAACCAGATATAGACAGACTTCTGAACAGGTGGCTCCAAGCTCAATGAGATGACATAAAATGAGAAAAACTGCATTGCATTCAGTTATTTAGAATTCAAACAACAGATAAATATCAAATCAGAGACATATTTGTTGTCTCTTACCTGTTGACAATCGCACCCGCAGCTGGAACTCTTGCCTGCATGGAGGAGATTGAGCCTGTTTTTGTGAGGAGTCAGAAATTTTGCCTTCACTGGTTGTTTCAGTGATGAGGTTGACAGGCGGGGCTAAAGTGTACGCTGGGAGCTGGTAGCGGTTGCCCAGTTCATCATAACTCTCTGTGAGAGATCCTGCAGAAGAAGAAATGGTCCAAAGACATATCAGTAACAGCAACTGACTTTAAAAACCTTTTCTCTTATCCCCGTTTTTGTCTATTAACCAGCGGAATATGTGAGGCCATCACATTCAATTTCCTACATTGTGAATATCTTAGACCCACTGATATAGTAACAAGTAGTACAGCATGTGTGTCGATAAATACAAGCTGCAAGTGCCATGTGCCATCCTCAGTGGTCACTTAGTGCTGCAACTATTATGTAACTATTACAGCAGTAATCTCTGAACAACTGATGCATGCGATTCTGCAAACTGTCCTTTGACATTATGAGAATTATGTCAAAGGGCATAATTCATGCATTTGTACTCAAAGTGACCAGATATTTACAGCCTACAATTCATTGCTGGGTGAATCACATTTCAATATCAAAGGTGATGTATTGCCTCTGTGCCTGTGAATGGTTTCATACCATGTGGCAGAGTGATGCAGGCTCCGTCCACTATCGCCTGTGCTAGCTCCGGGTCATTGCACTCTGAAGCCAGGGCTGCTGCTCGGAGTGCGTCCCAGATCTCTTTACGTCCATCAAAGGCTGGAGCCGTATCCCAAAACTCATCCCGTTTACTCCTCAGCTGGCCCTCTGTCATCGGGTACTCGCTCTTCCATTTCGGACGCTCCTTCTTGAGAGGCTCATTGCGTCCTGATGGAAGAAAGGCGGTTTTAAATTTTATTCCCAGGACTGTTACACAATACAAACAGCTTTGGCACGTGGGGTTCTATTTGCAGAAACTTTCTTGCAGTTCATTTGTCATAAAGTTATAGCTAAAAGGCATTACAGGGCAACAACAGCAGACTTCTTCTTATGGAGCTCTAATAAACTCGCTAATTAAGTGGACGGCTGCCAGGTTGGCTCAGATCATGACTGCTGTACCAAGGCAGTGCTCTTTACTTTTACCTTGGGCACGTGTGGTTATTCTGAAATGTTTCTGGGAGTCGGGTTAGATTTTCTGGGAAAATTAAGTTGAAAAACTTAACATTTACTAAAGCACGTCATTTAATTCATCACAAGCATTGCATCTGTGATAGGTAACACAATGTCATTCACAACATATCTTGAGTGACTCTAAATACAACAATGCACACAACTGATCACAGTCACTTCCCTGATAACAGTGAATTTCCTTAACCAGAAAGTCAAGCGGATTCACAGAGAGAGGGAAGTTAAAATGATTAATTATAGCATCGTGGATTACTGCAGTTTCCAGTAACAAATACACGTGTGCTGACGTACGCTCACACACAACAGTGGATTATAGGCAGTAATCAGGTTCCACATAACAGGATTTGTCTGTCCCTATCCCCAAAGGTCATTGGTTGGACAAACAAGCGCCCCCTGGCCAATGAAAAAATATTCATAGACAAATACTAGTTTCATAACGTACACACAAATGGACAACACATCAACTAGATGTTTGTAGAGCTCTTAGAAAACCTCAGACCCACATTCTAATTTCTAACAAAATGGACTTTGAAGATAAGTGAATAATCTCAGTTTTAGGTTTCCAGTTTTATGTTTGAATGTTTTGTTTTGCATGTGTGCCTGCATTTTCCTTCTCAAATAAATATCCACACTGTCCAATACAATTACACTCTACGATAAATTAAAACTCCCAGAGTCAATGTACAGTAACTGTTCATAAAGAAAATACTACCCAAATCTGGTGTTTATATAATTGCCTGCCAGAACACGCCAGACAAACACATGCAAATATTTGGTTCCCTGGAATCGTAACAAGCCAGGACACAAGAAGAGGAAGGTAAAATGAAAACATTTTCAGTGGAATTTTTGTTACGACACATGAACAGCAGCCGGAAAAAAAATGATTCAAGACCTCAGTATCTTGGGATGATAGGGGGGCAAATGATTTGGTTTTAGCTGTGAGGGTTCGTGGCACATTTATAAGTTGAGCAGCATATGAGGTTGAACATGGACTGCAGGACATTACACACCTGACAAACATGTGATTACAGATTCTCCCTATTTTACATACAAGTGAGATAAATGTTTTATTCTTACTAGAATCAGACGGATTCTTTGCTCTCCTTGTCGCTGGCGGTTTGTCATGGAGCCCGACTGTTTGTTTGGACTCCGACCAGCTGTCAGTGTGTCCTCAGTTGTAAGTCTTTACTACCTGGAAGCTGACCTTAGGACCATTTAAGTTAGTGGCTCAACTTGTTTTCCCCTTCAATCTAGACCTAATGGTTTGAAGACAACATGACGCATACATCCAACTATAAGGACTGGATCAATGTAGAGAAATGATGTCTCATTTTGGTGTTATTATGACTGTGACAGAATTCCCTTATTAAAATAACTGCTAATTGTAATTGCAGTAATCGTGGTAGTTGATGAAGACTCATAATAAAACAAATTTATTGTATCACTATAAGAGGCAACATTGTGAAAGTAATTTGTTTTACTTGTACCCATTTTTTCCACTCATTACTTTCAATTTGTTCTATTTATTCTATAGCAAAGCTGTAACTATAAACTATCAAATACAAAAGTGAATGACAAAATACCAAAAATACAATCCAACAGCGTCAAAAACACATCTGAGACAAATTATGGAATATTGAAGCACACACAAATGTCTGTACTTACTTTTCAGCAAAATCCTAAAGGATGTATTAGGAGCCTGATAGTAGTTGTATTCCCTGGAGTTAGGTACTCCCATAATTGTTCTGTTTCGAAGGTTTGTTGTGCTTCAGGCTACATCCAGAGTCTGCGTTGATGCGTGAAGAGGCCTACAGCTCGTGTTGTGTCCGACCACAATGCACGATTGACAACACGACAACCTGATCTCGTTTGCAAGGGCGTGCAGAGCTCAGTTTACCAGCGTGACATTTCCCCGGTTCATTGAAAATTATCACACTCCCTCGTCTTACATGTGTTCTAATAAGAAACACATGGCAAGCCAAAGATACTAGAAGATCAGTTCATGGAAATCAGTTCAGTATACGGTGAGAAATAAATAGAAGGTTACTTAACACGAGAGGTCTAATCCTATCAGCTCTATTTAGGGACGGGATAGAAAAACCTAAAGGCAACATGCTAAGCCTATTAACAGGCAATAAACCCTGGACTGAGTATTACAGTCTGCATGAAGGAGACGACACTCTACCTCTGCGAGCAGCCAGAGGCGATTATAAAGTATGTTGGGGCCCTGGGCAAAAACTCCCAGGGGGCCACATCAACCAGCATTCATCCCCATTGTGCTATAAATAATCTAACAACCACGACAAATGTACAAAACGTAAACATTAACATTACACGCTGTGTAAAATCAAAACATCCCAGCACCCATTTATAATTTATCTCGCAATGTCTAGCGTGTTTCTCCCTTTCTATTTCTTTTGTTTTTCTTATTTATTTCTTCCTTTCTTTCGCAACCAGATGGACAATTGTACTCATTATTCATTTTTCTTGTCCGAATCTTTGTGAATGTCGCAGACAAGGACAAATCATTTTGATTCCCATGGAAATTACATGGGGCTCCATTAGAGAGGTTTCAAACTGAAATGTCATTGCAAATTGGCCATTTGGTTTTGTAAAAGGGAGGGAGGTTGACATCACTGCGGTTAACAGATTTTGAGACGTTGAATTTTGAGTAATATTTGTCAGGCACGAGAGCCCAAACAATCGCCTGCCATGCCTGTTCACAAGCTCCGCCTCTGCGAATTTCCTCGAATATGTGATTATTTTTCATCTGCTGTCTCTCAGATGCTGCAATCCAACACATAACAGCCAGGCTGATCATCAAAGGGGATTATGTGCTTGCATCTTTCACAACTATGAGGTGCAAGGTCATGTCTCTCCCGCCGGTATTTGATGTCTTTCTGCATAAAATGCAGCTATTTCAGAACTGGTCGACATACAGTACAACAAGTCATGTACGGGATAGGTCAATGTGATATGACTACTCTCTGTGCAGCTGCTGTTCAATGCATTATGAATGACATTCCATCCTCGTGTGCAGCTACAGATTGAATGGTGTTTATATGAAAACACTGTCCTATCAGGGAAGATCTTCAGCAAAGATTAGACCCCAACAGTAATTTCAGACAATGACCCACACAGCAGGGTCTAGGGAAAAAAACACCTCACTTTGCATTTACATGTACATCTTTAATGCTTCATTTTATAGTCCATCTGTCTTTTGCAATATGTTTATGTATCCCATTGCATTTCATCCTGTATGTGCAATAATTATATTGTGCCTGATGTGAAGATTATGTGTACCCATTAAAGTAGCCTAATCTCCCCTTGATATTAAAATAATCCAATAAAAATGATATACCAATGAAAATCCAAGATGAGAACCCAAATGATCATGAACTTGCATCTCCCCAGATAACACATGAAATCTGGTCCATACTTGTGTTTTTCTGGCCCAGTACACGCCCGGTTCCACGGTCTGGCTCAAAAACAGCATGAAGGATCAAACGTACATGGACCTGATCTGGCACATTTAGTCAGCTAACTTAAGTCAAACTAATCGGCACAGTTACAGGCCATGAACTATGTACCTATTTTTGACCCAGTAATAACTGTACTACCAAATTATTAGTACTCTACTCCCACATCAGAACCAGTTCTGGCCCATGCACAGAAAATCTGTCAAGTGACTGCAAGCAGAGAGATAGAATCAACTTGGAATTGAGTCACCTGTTATTAAATGTAAACGGATATCATGGATTGATTTATTTACCAGTTTCTGCTTCAAATGCTATAACTCTTCTACTGAGATTAGCTCTCTTATAGCATCAATGTTCTCCTCATGTAGAAAATGACAATTTCAGGAATATATAGGCCAGACCTTATGTGTTCCAGCTTCTTACCTCCACGTTTTTTGCTCCTTGTCGAGCTTCGGGCACTCCCTTGTCCATCCGTCCTACTCCTCCTCGCCACGCAGCCTCCCATCACTGTCCCTGCATGCCACACCAAGCACACAAATCATCAGTCTATCTGTAGAAGTACCACAATGGCCAACTGTAAATCATTAAAATACTTTTTTCAGTCATGCCAAAATAAAAAAAAACTGCTGGTAATGGTGCAAAATAGACTGCCTTATATGAAAAGCATCATCAGGGAATAATAACAGCTCAGCACTCCTTGTTCCTGTCAGCTCAGACAAGCTGCGATGTTTACGTCACGTGTACCGCCAGCTGACAGGGGACACGCGCCTCAACCCTACGTCGCTCCGGCTCGGATTTCCATGTATACATTCAGAAATATGGTTCATACACTATTACAACTTGAATATTAAAATATGCACTTCAGTTTATCTATCATTATCTTGCAGTCTCGTTCGTCTCGGGCTTTAAAAATCAGCTTTAAAAAAAAAAGCTCTGATTCATGTTTGCTTACCGGAAATCCAGTCTGTTAAATTATGCATTCGTCTGCAGTTTGCTTGCCACATCCGAACTTGCTTGCAGGTGAAGTTTCCAGGGGATCCGGACGCGACGTTTGGCAGCAGAATATGCGAGTTGCAGAGTCAAGCTGGGAAGAGTGTGTATGTGCAGGGCTGTCGGGCTGGCAACCAGTCTAACCCAGAACCGCCTGCAGGAAGTCCCCACAATTTATCCAAAAACCTGAAAACAATATTCTTATTCCCCCTATACATTAAGAGCAGGATTAAACAGTCCCAGTGCACTGATCTCGAATTAAATCCCAATCAACCCCTACGCATGCGCAGCCCCGACTATTCGTACAACGTGTTCCAGTGTGCTGAAGTGAGAACATGACTTTCACAATAAAGTACAAGACCGTGGAAACAAAACACGGGCAGTACACGAGAATAGTTTTGAAGTTTTGTACTTAAAATCCAATCAAAAATAAAATAAGATTATTATTGGCCTATTCTCAGATTACAATATACGTCTACGCTATCTTAAAAGGTAATGTAAAATGTACAGTTGAAGATTAGTAGTATGGCTATTGACGTTAGAGCATTTTTTCATGCTAACATTCGCTGCTCTCTATGAATCAAAATGTTTTGATTAACCTGCGTTTTAAATTAATTTAAATCCAATGTATTTAAAAAATGTAAGACTGTATTGTTTGTTTCTCTCGTTACAGTTAATCCCTTCCAAGTGTCACATGTTAAACACTGACATCTGCTGGAAGATTTTGCGCGTGTATTGTGCGTGTGCGCGTGTGTCTGTCATATAGAGGGGGCAGGTGTGCTGAACAGTGGCTGGGTGAAATGAGAGTTGGCATGAGAATGAAATCTTTTCTCATCCCTTTATCTCTTCTCTCTTTATCTGACATTGTGATCATATTGCATCCCCCTTTTTTCTGATAACATCACCGTTCATTTTCTGCTGGTTTGCACTGATCGTAAAATATTAGATATTTCTCCTGGATTGACCAAATCCTTTTGTTGTGATCCTGAAGCAAGAAAAGCATAAAATACAGTTAGGTGGGCATGCATTGAGTTGCCAGAGCTTCAATCGTTTGGAAACTGGGTTTTAATGTTCAGAAATGCAATCTGTTTGTGTGTGTGTGTATTAACAGTGAATGTGCATATTAAGGAATCATCACTGCCTGCAATTATTAAAAGAAAGCAATAAAGATTTATTAACTTAACAGGTACAAAACACAGAGAAATAACACATCAGCATGATACTGTAGTTTTCCTTAATTGATTGGATCAAATGCTACCGCAGTGTGCAAGGGAGATAGGGAGGTGGAAGTGATGCAATGATTGTATCGCAAACCGTAGTCTTTGGTCTTTTTTAGTTCTTTATTTTGTATAAATATTACCTTGGGCAGAAAAATCAGAGAAAGTTTTCTTAAAAAAACAACATTATTTCGCAGGGACTTCAGTGCAATGATATGTCAGTCAATAAAAATAGAAAAAAATCGAACCCACCATTTGAACAGTGATCAGAGTCAAGTTAGACCGGTTTGTGAGACAAACCCAAGTGAAGAACAAACCCACCATGACACATTTCCCTATCACTGCGGAACAATGCAGCCTGTCAAACCATGAGCTATGCCACAGCATGTTTTGAGGTATTGGAGGTTGACTGGACCCCAATTTTTCAGTTATGGATCCATCTTGAAAAGGAACCTGTAAACCAACCAGACCAAAAGACCTGGGCAGCCGTCTGCTACTTGCCGGCTGTCTGTCATACAGGTATCAAGTCTTTTTTAACTGGCAGGACATCCCATGTCAAACCATTCCCGAGTGGGGAGTGACCAGAGGGAAGGAGGACACGTGTCACCCAGTGACTAAAGACAACAGATAAATGAAACAGAGGTTACCAGAGGTACAACATGGCTCAAAGAAGCTGCATTGAAAATCTATAAATGAAAATCTGTACAAAGCTCACCTCCTCCTCTCCACACCAAAGAAGATTTTCCAGTTATTCAGCTTGCCATAATTGAATGGGTTTTTGTAAACCTGGCAGAGAGGGTGAAGAAGAAGAAAATAAGCAATAACAAGCAACTAAAAGGATAACCCTTTAACAGAGGGTTCAACATGAGTTTTCAAGTATTTAACACGCTCACCTTTCCCCATTTTGCCATTCGCTTTGTTTCTTTAAAATTAACGTGCCTTTCTATGCTGGTCTCTCCTCTGGATATGAGGACTGCATGCCAAGTAGTCAGTGCTCCCAGGGCAACTGACACTGTGCTGAAAGAACCAATACATTTTATTTGATCCACTCCCGTGGTGATAGTAAATAACAATCACATCCCTATTCTATATTAACTAATGGTGATTTACTGTAGGATATGAAAGGAATGAATGCACTGATAGAAGAAGCGCCAAACAATTTGCAAACCTGGGGTGCAAACTTGGAGTGGTTCTGTTAGTTACAACAATTGAGGGAATTGTTTGTCCACAGGTAAAATATTGTTTCTATGCTTTGTTCACGAGTATGTGGGACAATAGCATCCATCATTAGCCACATTAAGTCAATTCATTAATCTGCCTTCTATCTTAAAAATATCTCAAGGACCAGAGACTTGATGTCTAAACGAGGCCTAGAAAAGCTTGATTAAAGAGTTTTCAAATCTCTCGCTGATTTTCTTTTATTATCATCATTATCCAGTAGTAGTTGGAATGGATCTATGAACAGCAAGAAGCGACACAGAAAACAGATTTTACCTGGTGAGCACCCACATGTAGATGATGCTTTTATGAATCATCCTATCCTTAAAGCTGTACGGAGGTGAAGGTGTAAGATAGCTGGTCTTGATGAAAAAAAAAGAGCAAATATTACACAACTAGCAACATCAACAATATATAAGCTTACTCGTGTCATTGTGTGGGTACTTTTCACACTGTACCTGGCCTGGGGGGAGAAGCCCGATGAGAGGTCCCATCCCCGTTACTGGTACCCCTGATTTTTCAATTTCCAAATGCTTAAAGCGCTAGAGGAGAAGCCCACATACACCAACCCGTGTTATAAAGACAGAAAAGGCGCAGTGTCAGGTAGGGAACTGTAAACCCCACAGACGAAGACAACACACGTGCAGGACATAACCAAACGACGGAGCTTTTACCATCGTATCGTTGTTTTGGCTGCTTTTACTGCGCTCACATTAACATAACAAGTTATCTACTTGAATTACATTATCTTCACTTCACCTGTCTCGAGTCTGCTTCGCCCCTCCCAACACATGTGGTGAAACAGAAACGCAAACGCATGCACAGTGAAACAGACACACTCACGCACACACATAATGAAACAGAAACACACATGCACACACAAACACACAGTGGAACAGAGAGGAGAGGAGATAAACTAGCTAAACCATAAATGACAGCTAAACGCATTACAGACAATCAGACTTAGCTAAATGAAACGAGTGTACACAAAGAAGTACATAAATAATGTATCTTTGGTTTCTTGGCGGTCTGGAAGTGCAGTTGGGGAGGAGGGCTGCCATCTTAAACAATAGTAGGGGAAACACTCTACTAGGAGTCCGAGCATCTTACCTCAAGAGCATTGTATGCCTCTACGAAGAGGTTCCTGCCACTGATGCTGCAGTAGACACAGCCCAAGGTCAAGAAGACACAGAAGGAGAAGAAGTAACGGTGGTTCAAATGTCCCACACAGTTGTTCAGCCAGGCTGTGTGACTAAAATTAAGGAAAACCACCTTTGTGTTTCATAGATGAACATTATGTGATTTCAAATACTGCATGAAAAAAATACAACTTTATCAGCATAAAGGATACGACAGTGATGGTCCATTTTCAGAATGCACCTGCAAAGGAAAAAGACAAATCTTTAAGGTTTTGCTCAATATGAAGGTATGGTGGTGCCCCAAAGACAAGTGGAGCCAGCCTTCAAAATAAAGTGATTTTGTTTTTTAACCCCTGTACATCCATTACTCCGCTAAACAGCTATTTGTTTTTGACAAAAATTGAACAATTGCATATTGGTACAACATGACGGTCATTTAGTATTAAAATAATACTTTGAGACAAACCAGGTTTGGTCTTTAAAAATCACTATTATCTGTAGGAGAGGAAGCAGTGAAATTAATTTGCTTATTAGTTCAAGAGCTCCCATGACTGCAAGTTGACTATGACAGCAAAATTTCAAATCATCATTACCGGTGAAGTTCAACGAAACTATGATAAGGCCTCACAAAGCACGAACAAAACAAACCACATTGACTAACCTGTTACAGATACCACAATGATGTGTTCTTGCTGGTTTGGCTATGATGCATTTTTTGCAGACGGATACAAACGGATTGTCATTTTTTTCCTGAGAGAAACCAAAGACAATCAAAGTGAGTTTGATTCAGGTCTGAAAGTTATTTGTGATTCTGCAGAAAAGTAGAGTTGATGTCTTACTGTAGGGGGGTACCCAGGGGGGGTCTTGGTAGCCTTGTAGTAATGAAACACAATCATGACGAGGTTCCAGTGTCCATAACAAATGTGCCAAGCGATCCATGGAGGGGAGTACGTGTTGATTACCAGAGGCAGAAGGACCACATAGGTGATCACCAGGATGGAGCTGGTCAGCACGACCACCAAACACACAAACACCTTAACAAAGACAAGACAGGGGGGCAAGATGAAGAGAGGTGAGAGAAAAACTTCTCTGGAAGCATTCAAGTGAGCACACACACACACACACTTACCATGCCAAACCAGCGGGTGATATAATCCACAGTCCAAAACACTGGTTCGAAGATGGAATCAAAAACCACATCTGAGTCAGTGAGGGAGTTGAAGAAAAGTGACTGCACCATCAGTTTCATGTAGGCCCATAGTCCCCTGATCCACAGAGGTAGCCTGTATCTTCCTCTCCTGATACATGGCTGTAAAAGCACACAGCGCAGCAGGTGGAGAACAGAGTTGGGACACCACCGCATCCTGCATCTGTAATATACACCTAAAGAAGAACATAAAAATTAGGACATAGAAAAACAGCAAATCATTAAAAATGACAAGCTGAAATCCCAGACCAACTTTCTGCCTTTTGCTAAACAAACCAATTATCAAAATACTTCTGTCAGTCTCCTTAACAAGTGATTATTGGTTTAGCAATAAATAATCCAGATCTACAGGGTATATCAAATTTACTGCACAAACCCTGTCACCTTGGATTAAGCAGTTAAGTTGTTTATTAGACTTACAAAATCATTCTGAGCAAAATGACATATAACTTTTTCAGGTAAATGTGAATGAAATGTGTAGCTAAATAAACCAGAGCATTCACCGATGAAAGGAAAAGAACAATTGAGGTAACTAACTGAACATGTTTAAATGACGCCTGGGCCATGAATGTTTATGACATTTGCCAACAGCTCAGAAGGAGACAACAATCCTGCTTTTTTACATTCCATGCAGGGTGGAGTCTGGATGTATTCAGTGTTCTGGGAAGTAGCTGAATTATTCAATTAACAATAAGGCAGATATCTATGCAAACTGATAAATATCTGCTTGTCAGTTACACGCACCACCCACACTCCTAAATCCCCAAATCTGTCGCGTGTGGACGTCATTCCGGATTTTCCTATATATAAAATATCTGGCGCTGTGTGCTGCGCATCATACTCTCAATTAATATAGCGTTTCGGGTAATACTCACCTTTCCTTGTGTGCTAAAAATCTGCAGAAATCAACGACATTTTACGTAGAAGGACAAAACAGGATTATATCCACATACAAGCGAAGAAACCCAGAATAAAGGACAGTTCGTCTGACAGTTCAAATCTGAATCCTGATCCGGAGCTGGTGCGTACTACGCATGCACCGAAATGCGCCGAACAGCATCATGGTCGTTTGAGTCCGGATTAAATAAACATTTTTAGACATTAATGATTTCTACATGTCTTAGCCTCCATTTGATCTATCATAAATATAAACATACACATATTTAAACAGGCATTGGTTAAATTATTCATTAGAAGATAGGTAACAAGCTATGAACTGGTTGCTTCGTTTCAGGGAATTCTGGGATTTGCCGTTCTCACTGGCTACCACTGTCTGTGAAGCTACACACGAGATTGCTCGCCATGTGTAGCTTGTCATGAGGGTGAAACCAACTTTCCAAACCCGGTTTAACTTATTGGTGTGGTTCTTCTGACGTCCACAATGTCATTTAGTTTTAACTTCGACGTGCCCACAGAGACAACAACCACGAATGACGAGGATGGAAATCAACTGCAAGACGGAAAGAAGGTCAATGCTGCTAAATCTGTAAGTGGTGTAAGCTCGTTAACCGTAACGTGTTTTCGGGTAACGTTACTCAAAGCTGACAGTAATACTTCAGTACCCTGACCCAGGTGATGCTATCATCATAGGATACACTCTTTTACTCCATTGTAGGTGGAAGCTAAAGGTTCGTTGCATAATTTACAAAGGCGTGTGTTACTTGGTGTAGCAGTTAGGGACACAGCAAGTCTTTTGAATATCAGTAAATAAGAAGTTATAGTCGGAAGAACATTGCATTCCTGTTTATACCTGCACGAGATTTGGACAACATCGAAACAAAACAGTTAACTTAATCAAATTGGAACTAATAATTAAGAGAATTAGTAAAATATATAAAACTAGGACATGCCATGTTCTAATTTGTGGTGTGTTGGATAATACCAGTGCCTTAATTAAAATATACATTTTAGGGGGACATCTACCTTGACACAAGTAAGACAAATCACCCACCACAATTAATCAGCACTAGATATTCTCCTGTTAGACTTGCATCCACTGGAGAGCGCAGGTGGATACTCTACCAGCCTGTGAGCAATGACCTGACATAACAGTCTGTGTGTGTCAATAATACATCAAAGAGGAAATCCTAGCTCATCGGGGACTTTCCTCCTAATAGGTGTGACTGGTTTAACAAACTTTGAATGACATGGCTAATTTGTAGTCGTCTCACTTGTAAATTCATGAGCAAGTCTTTATTTTTTAGAGCGTCTTATATAGGTTGGAGTGTAAAATCACTTATTTACACATACAGAATCAAAGCATAGAAATAAGGTAGATCATCTTAAAATGAATTCCAAATTAACAGTAAACTAAAAACTGTTGTGTACTTGTGTAAATCAATGCACTTAAATGATTTACTTGGGAGTTTTCACACCCAAAAAAAGAATCTACTTCGTCTGATCTCACAACGTCCAGTTCATCAACAGATTTCAAGAGACGAGTTAACTGAAGGCCATACTGTTGTTTTAAATGACATTATAAATGTAGTTTAATGAAGACTCACTTTTGTATTTACAAAACATGGACATTGTTTATTTTTTACCAATGAAAAATATGAAGACATGAATGTTTAATGTAAATCCTTAAAATGTGACTCAAGCCATAATATTTTCAACTTGAAGCACATCTTGTCTACGGTGCCTCTGTTGTTGGACTGTCTTTCATTCACACCGAGGCGTCAGCCTTATAAGTGAGATAATACATTATGTGCCCTCACTGTCTTTACTGCTTTGTATTTTCAGACAGAGGTCAAGGCCAAACCAGCAGAGCCAGTGAAAGAGGCAAAGGAGCACCTTCCCCCTTCTGACCCACGGCTCCTCCTCACCGATGCGGTTTGTGAAACGGTCACCATCGGAACTCTTCCCCCTCTTCACTTTCTCAATGAGACAGTATTTGAGAAGACAGTTCCAGAGAGAGAGGACGGGGAGAAAATTCTTTCTCGCACTGCTGAGCAGGGGTCTGACCTCATCTCGGGTGTTTATGAGGGAGGATTGAAGGTGTGGGAGTGCACCTATGACCTCCTGGAGCTGATGGAGAGAGATGGTGAGACCTTTGGCGGGAAGGCAGTTTTGGATTTGGGCTGCGGTGCCGGTCTGTTAGGGATATTGTCTCTGAAGAGAGGAGCCAGGCAAGTCCACTTCCAGGACTACAACAGTACAGTCATTGAACAGCTCACAGTTCCAAATGTACTACTAAACTGTCAAGATGACGATGTAGACAGCGAAGATGAAAAAGAAGGGATGGGCAATAAAAAAATACAGGAGGAGGATGATGATGGTAAAATGAGGGTGAAAGAGAAACAAGAGGTAACAGAGGGCAGTCCACCCCCCAAGAGAAGAGCTGTAGACCCAGGCCTGCATCCGTTACTAGCAAGGTGCCGCTTCTTCTCTGGGGACTGGAGCACATTTCTGACTTTGGCTCTAATGAAGGACCCACCTCCAAAATATGACATCATATTCACCTCAGAGACTATCTATAACACCGCTTACTACCCTGCTCTACATGACACCCTCCACAAACTGCTGGCAACAGATGGACTTGTCTACCTTGCCACCAAATCCCACTACTTTGGAGTCGGCGGTGGGTTGCACCTGTTTGAGATGTTCGTGGAGGAAAGGGGTATTTTCTCTGTGGATCACCTTTGGGAAGGGGAAGAAGGACTTCAGAGACATGTAATAGTCCTACGTTTTAAAATGGCAAAGAACATTTAAAAGGAACTTTGATTACCAAAGAACAACCGTCTTGTCCTTTAGTCCCCTTCTAAATTGTACTTTAATGCAACTGTTGTAAAACAATCTGTATTAAAAAATGCCATTGAACCGTAGTTGCTCTTTGTTTTGGTTCCCTACACTATCTGTTGCTTCCTATATAGACATTTGAATATGTCTGCCGGTAACTGAAGAGCAGTTGAAAGGGGCTGTTCCAGGTCTTTAGATGCATGGGGAGGAGAGAAAGGAAATGGGCTCAGTGACCTTTGCAAGTGATTTCCCCCGTGTTCAAACAGCAGCATGAAAGCCAGGCTTGTTTCTGAAGTCCAACACAAAATGTCAATTGCAACTTATCCCACCTGCACAAGGATGTGGCTTGAAAGTGGATTCTGGAGTCACGGCACGTTAATGGTGGGACTAATGGGGCCCCTGTACCTCCGAGTAATGGCTCCGCATGAATCTGCTGGTTTTCATCTGGCGAAGCAACAAGTGGGACATTCTTGGCTGATACCAAGATTATGTTTCAAATAAATGATTTGGCTCAAAGCTGATGTTTATTAATTGTTCGCTAATAATTACTAATTGTTGTGTCAGCCCGACATCACTCTCTGTTAATGAGCACAAATTTATGTAACAACACTCAGTTTCACAAAAAAGTTTTTGTGAAACATAGATGTTAGTGATCCGAAACTTTGAAATAAAATATAAAAAGTAAATAATTTATAAATGCAAAAAATGAACAAGGTAATCTTTTATGTCCTGTGGTTGCCACACAGAAGACTGCATACTTATGTTTCCATTGAGCAGATAAATAGAGACGGGCCGATGGCAGTCAATAAGACAAATATCTGCGCCAATGATTGGCCAAGCATTTGATCATCTGTCTTGTCATTTTCTGTGAAGAACACACAAATGCACGATAGTCCCAGGTGTGGTTTGTTGGCAAATCCAAAAATTTGTAACGGCTGAATATATCCTGGAAATATGTGCAGATGCACATCAGTTTAGACTGTAAATGTTCCACCGAGGGGAATCCCCCTTTGGACCTGATCAAGGAAGTGTATTGAATTAATCAGTCAGGGCTTTTTGTGAGAAAGAATGTATCAATGTATAAGAATGTATGTAAGTTCAGACTAGTTTCTCACATTTGATGTTATTATTTAAAGACCACAAGGAAATTAAAGTGTTTTCATCGATCCATTTCTTGTTTGAATCTGACCAAAGGGCAAATAACCTGCTTAAATGGCTAGAGCCAAACTAATATTCGCTTTAGTCAACCTCATTTTAAGCATATCCATGACGCAAGTACTGTGGAATTCTAAGTAGTAACAAGAAGAGAAGGAAACCAATTGTCACCACCTTTAACATGACTGCATTTCAACACCCACAATGTGTGACGAAATATCCAACTTCCTTATAAGTAAATATACTGTAATTTTAAAACTATGTTAGCTCTCACACACAACACCAAACATAGTTTCTATTTGCATAGGCCGGAGCAGCAAACTTCTGACTTCATCATCGCGACAGCTGTTCATGACCTGTGGGGGAATTCCTGGTTCCTACAGTAGACAGCCTTTCCCCTGCTTACTTTATGGGAACAAGAGGCAGGGCCAGTCAGATGGTTTTCCTCAGAAACTATTATGTGTTGATTCACTGTGAGGGGGCGTGCTGCTCACTCCCACTGTTTCCTTCTTACTGGGAAGTGACTGTTAGGCTTACCGTACAGAGGGAGTGCATGAATAACAGATAGAGAGGAGGGAGGGAGGCTGGTGGGTGATGTGAAAGATGTGGTATTTAAGGTGCTCTGCTCTGAATGTCAGACAGTGTGCTGTAGTGTAGAGCATGTAGAGCCCTCATGTGAACCGGTGAGGGATGGCTTGATGTGAGGTCATTCAGTTTGGGAAGCCTCGCTGTTTATTCAACACTAAAAGGTCTGTTTGGTGAGATGGGACTGCTGAAGCTTGTTTAAGTTTGACTCCGCAAGACTGCAGCCGCGGGAGGCCTTCATGAGAAGGTGCATTTGTGATTCTTCTCTGATCTGGAAAGTAAACTCATCAGTGAATTACTGCGGTAAGTATTAGGTAGAGAACTCAAACTGGTAGAATTGTTTCATGGGACTTGACTCATTTTAAACAAACGTGTCTGCTTATTACAATTTAAATTCCTTATTGTGACATTTTGAATTGGTCACTATGGAGTGCTTACAAAGAAAGAGTGCAGAGGCTGTAAGCAGACACAGTCGAGGGTTTATGTTGTTTGACTTTGTCAAACAGTCGGACCTTTTGTTGGAGAGTTTAACGTCCAAAATGTTTTAAGACTAAGTACATGCCCTCACAGGGTATGTCTTGGGTAGTTGTGGGCCTTTGAACGAGTTGTTTCCCAATCCGACTGCGGGGAATATATCAGTTTCCTGTACATGATCAGGTGTGGCCTTCCTCAGAAAGTTCGTTGCACTGCGTTGCATGTGTCCTGAAAGAATGTACCCATACTGAATGAAACACACTCACTGAGGAATGATCTCACTGGACTGTCATTGTCAATGTTTACACCAGTCCTTGAATGAGATGTTTTTAGATGAAGGAGGAGATGTTAGGTTATTATAAAACTTACTTTGAAAGTTTTATTGACCAACTGCTGTACGTGTTAGTAGTCATACTGTTCTAAGGTTCATTTCCTGGGAGTGTATGGCTGTAACTGATGAGTCACTCGTATGCCTTGACCACAGCACCATGACCCTATTCAGTGGGGTATCTGCCCGATGGATGAACTTTCATTTCAGTGGATGTGAGGCATTTACAGGAAAATGTAACAAACAAGGCTGATTCCTCAGAGGACCCTGAAACTCCCCAGAGGCTCTATTTAACATCAGGATCTGATCAAACATAATTGCAAATTAGAAGTTTGTTTTCCTTTTCTGTCGCTAACATAAAATGAATAGATCTGTGGCATATTTATAAAAAGATGTTTTGAATTTATATACAAATTGCACTACTGTATAATGCAAACGGCAACAGTTTACAAATCAACTTAGGTTGCAAGTGAGAGCTTCTTGCTCAACTTTCTGATGAAAGAACTAGGGATGTCGATGTTATCACCTCATCATCATGCTTTTCTCAAGAAGTAGTGAGTCATAGGAAGCTTAACCACAATGTGATGCCAAATGTGATACATGGCATGTATCCCATGACCTTTACTAGTGATTTATGTACTTTTAATTTAATGTTACTGCCTCCAGATGGCTCTATATTTGAGGTAATTAATAACCTATTTAATAAGGCAGTTAACCAGTCATTAAAAGCATAATTAAAGAGTTTTATCAAATGCTTATCTATCAATTTGATGTTTAATAAAACTATTCATGGATCAAGAAGCTCCCGAGGATTCGATATTGAGAAGTGCTCTACTATGAGAACTGTATTCCATAGATGGTGGCGTCTACAGGTGTCATCTATGGACTCAGTTCTTTTGGCATGGTACTCGTGTGTCAACCTCACTGCAAGCAGCAGGAAATTTAACTCATTGCCAATAAAAAGAACGAAGACGTGTAGTTTCAGTAAATTCCGGCTTGTGATCTGTGTGCAACGAGATAACATTGACTGTCTTCAAATAAATAGGGACATCATTTCAAGTTGTATTTTATTTTGAAGACAAATAGCAAATTTCTCAATTACTGAACTGAATAAAGTGATATCAATTGTTGTGCAAACTAAGCAATTGTCATATTGTTAATAAAGTCAATCAAAGTGAATCATCTTTCTGTAATTTATTTACTTGTGTTTTGTTTGTGTTTACAATACTACATTGTCTAAGTTCACAATAACAGAGAGCTTTTAGGGATTTGAATGGGTTGACCATGTTTTGTAGTCAACACGTGGACCTCTTTTTTCAGATCATGTTGTTCCATTCATTCTGCAGCCATGCAGATGGCAGTATTCATCGGTTTCAAGTAAAAAGATAAAGGAATCAGACACACTTTCCAGCTGCTGCCATGGAAGTATGAACTGGACAACAGCATGTCGTGGTGTTGCAGGAAAAGACAACAAATCTTAGATAGTCAATAAAGCATGATGCTTCATTATTGTTGCTCTAGAATCCAGTATTATAAAGTAGATGACAATGTCATGATTATATTTCAATTTGAAATACTTAATTGCTGGCAAGGGGGATCATTTTTCTCTGGATTTGACCCATCTGTAGGAAGTGAACATATAAATACACAGTGAACGGGGAGAAGTGTGGGGGTTAGGTGCCCTGCTCAAAGGCACTCGGCTGTGAATGTTAGAGCAGGGGAACTAACCATGGACATATTTTTCTGCTAGTCCTGGGGATTGTTGTGGTGACCTTTTCCCGCTTATCCAACCTTTGGACCACGGCTGCACCATGTTATCCCTAATTTGGGATAAATAAAACCATGAGCCAAGCTGTCTGTTAAAACAGATATAGGTATGGCTATAGAATCTAACAATCAGATACAACATCAACAATTTTAAATTATGATCTACACATTTTCCATGAGAGGGATGAACAAGTCAGATAAATCTGAATCTTGATTTATGATATAGGATTTATTTCAGGCATGAACTGCCTCTAAACAGTGGTAATCCAAAAAACAACTTCCATGCAAATAAAATCTCCCCTAGGCTAGATTATCTAACCTGCCTACTTTGAGAAAAAATCCTTATATCCAGCATTTGGCCACTGAGAAGTTTAGATATCATAAGTGCTATTGTCAAGTCAGATAATTATCATTTATGCATCTACACAAACCTACAACTTTTCACCATTGGTTATTGGTAGACGTCACTCAGTGACGTCAGGACCGCCCTCCTAACCAATGGGGAGGTATTTTTTTGTAGAGGATGTGCAACAGGCTGGCCCCCTCCTTGATGTCGCACAACGGCCGGAGTTTAACCCAGTTTTCTGTTTAACAACATTGCTAATGTGAAACTTTTATGGTTTAGTTCGGACCCAGTTTTTCAACCGGGGGAGGTAGCTGAAGATAACTACATTGAAGTAGTTTTTATAAAAGAACAAGCACATTAGTTCGAGGCCGTGGCATGGATGAAGCACGGCCTACCAGTGGTGCTCATGCCCACGGGCTAACGACGCTGTTTCCCCCTGGACTGCAAGCTATCTACGGGGAATGCCGGCGACTTTACCCCGAGCAGGCCAATCCGCTCCAAGTTACAGCTATTGTGAAATATTGGTAAGTAGTTCCTGTAACTTTACCTCCGTTGCTGGCATGGCACGTCTCTAAGAGTTCAATTTGTTTAGTGGTGGCTAGACGTTTGGCTAACAGTTAGCTTCTAAGCTAAAAATGTTAGCTACATGAAAGAGTCATAATAAACTAGAATAAGCTAGGTAAATTTAACTGCTACTTTGAGTGGAATTTGGGGACTCGGTAACAGACCATCCAACGATGCCATATTTAGATGTACTGGTTGCGTGCAATTAGCATGGCCCCGATTATTTGTGTTGTTTTTTTCTGTGCATTACATAGTGAACACTACGAAAACAATAACTGATATGGCTGAACGTAAACATTTGGTGTCTCTCACAGGTTAGGTGGTCCTGACCCGTTAGACTATATCAGTATGTATAGGAATATGGGCTGTCCATCCCAGGACATCCAGGAGCATTGGCACTATGTCAGCTTTGGTCTGAGTGACCTGTATGGGGACAACAGGGTCCATGAGTAAGTACAACTGGTTATTATTTTGTGCAGTTGCTCAAGGAATAGACGACTAAATACATTTACTGTAATACATACAGATCAAGAACATTTTTGTGAATTGTTATTTCTTATTATGCAAATCCTGGAAGATAATTACCGTTGCATCAAGTCTTTCTTCATATGCCAAATATTTCTGGGGAGACTTCCAAAAGTAGACCACCTGCTCATTAGCACATCACCAAATGATCCTCTTAATTATACTGCACCATGCTGTTGATTTTGATAAGTACTCTTTGATAAGGTACTGACAATACTCATGCATATGAGAAGGAAATGAATGAGCAGCTGCTGTTTACACAGTGTCTCACTGTGTTTCTTTGTGTTTGTGTGTCAGATTCGCAGGGCTAGATAAACCCAGTGGGTTTGGCTTTGAGCTCACCTTTAGGCTCAAAAGAGAGTTGGGGGAGACGGCACCACCAACCTGGCCCGCTGAACTCATGCAAGGCTTGGCTCGCTATGTGTTCCAGTCAGGTAATAAGTGTGTGTGTGTGCAGCGCCCTGCTTTCCCCTCATCTCGAAGCAGTGTTATTTGACCGAATGAGTGGTGTGGCTGAAAATATAATTGCTCCTACTGACCGTCCTTAGCTTGTTGAACAAACCAGAGTGAAATATGGTATTGTTTTCGCTACATAACCGACAGTCACAGAAAGCCCAGAGACACCAATAAACCATTTGTAAACTATATTTTAAACCTGTGCAGACCGAGGGAGCTTACACTTCAAACTTGGCAGAATTGTGATTCTTGCACAGAATCACGGTTGTACCCGTGTCTGGTTTCAATAGTTTAGCTTACTTGGCTGCTCTGCATCACACTGTCCTCTGCGTCACACCCTCTCTGTTTCATTGAGTGTTATGCATTAAGTTCATTTGAAACAACTCTATGTGTACTAGGATGCAGCTAAAAAGACACTGTATCCACTCCGGGATTTAAATCATTATGCTTTTCTATACATCCGGAAATCTATATTAATAACCAAGTATTTTGGTTAGCTAATGGTCAAACAACACAAGCAGATTGAAATGATTGAACTTTTTAGTATATTTTCTATTTGATTATCCTAAAATAAATTTGATTTAACGCCTCCCTCTGGCTGCTGTTGCCACGTCATGTTGTCCCACCTAACAAAATGTAAAGATTGTGTTCTTAGTAAATGCAGCATGTATTTCATTCCAACATGCATGAATAGAAAAGCTCTGCAACAGGCTTGCATTGCACTGTTTATTGGAGCTCTGGGTATTGACAGGAAGTCTAATTTCCCCCTTCTTTCACACAACTATTTCATAGGATCTACTTTGTTCCATTAACAAGCAAGACACTAGTCTAATGTTTTGAAATAGGCATGTATTGTGCTGCAAATGTTGTTAAATCCCTCATGTGGAAGGAAGGGAACATTTAAAAGCCATGCAGAAGGAGAAGAAGGCCATTCTCTCCAGGCTCCCATCTCCTCACCACCCAACCCCTTTCTGCTCTCCAGCTGGGATCAATTTGCTCGTGGGTGGGCTGGGGCCCTGAGCTAAATGAATGCCAATTCCTGGCTATCTTCCCTCTCACTTTTCTCCTGCAGCAAATTTGGACTTTTTGCATGTTACCTCCCAAGCAGAAAGATTCCTCTGATGAAAATGTAGATTTATGCTTTCTTGCCACATTGGGGTTTAAACCTCTCTCTCTCATTGTCTTGCTGATCTGTGTCCCCTCTATTCCTGCTACTTTCCCTCAGTAAATCTTTACTCTCAGACGATGAAAGGCTGGAAAGTGGGCCTGCCTCTCACTAGTTGCTCTAGGTACTAGCCCAAACATCCTCTGCAAACTAACACTTAAACGAGCATGTAACTTGAAACTATGTATTTTGTTATACTTTCAAATTAATTGTCTCGTTTTTTTTGTCTACAGAAAACACATTTTGTAGTGGTGACCATATTTCGTGGCACAGTCCCTTAGACAACAGTGAATCTCGCATCCAGCATATGTTGCTTACAGAGGACCCACAAATGCATCCTATTCAAACTCCATTTGGCTCTATGAGCTTTCTCCAGGTAAGTGAAAACATGGGCTATTTACACATCAGGCACTTTCACAGACTATTGTCACAACTGGAATGCCTCTTTTGGTTGCAGCTGAAATTCTCTCCATAACCAATTTAGATCAACTGGTTATATGAAAAACTGAATTTATGCTGCGAATTCTTTCAGATGAAGTGACATTTTACTATTATTACACGAGCAATTCACATACAACCATTATATGATTATAAACACATCGTGTATGCATGTAACTACATCTTTTCACGCTCTGCACTGTGTCCTGTAGATTGTGGGTGTATGCACAGAGGAGTTACGGGCGGCCCAGCAGTGGAACGGCCAAGGCATATTGGAGCTTATGCGCGGAGTCCAAGTGTGAGTTAAATTTTAGATCTGATTTGACAAGATTAAGAAGCCTCATTTGAATGTTTATTTTTAGGGTTCGAGTCTAATAAATAACTGTTTTGTAAGTGATTTTATATTATATCTAATTATTTTTATTCAGTTATTTTGCCCAGTAGACTGTGTCTTTGAAAAGACCAGGGTACAGATGTTTAAACAACGAGTAATACAAAAATACAATGCATAAGCCTTTCCCACACAGGAACTGCTATTTAGTTTTGACCACTCTTGGGCTTTTTTGCCTTTTGTTTGCCATGAGATCATTTCTCTTTTTACCTCTGCTAGGGTCCTTCCCTCTGAGCTTACATAGTTGACAGCATCTATTACTTTTTTTTTCCTTTAAGGGTTTTGTTGTTCCATTCGATTTTGCAGAACCGAGACCATCAAATAAAACACATTTCCTTTTATCCACTTCTCCAATGGGTTTCATGTGATTACACAGCTTTATAAACCTTGTGCATCTGCAGACAGTGTTATGCATCAGGCTCCTGATGTCCCTTTTAATTGAAAGTGATAAAGAAAACCCCTTAGGATTGAATCAGACACAACATCTTTTATTTGTCATGTATGGACTGTGAGCGGCAAGGGAAGAGCATCGTGTTCAATTACTAACTTTGTGTTTAACTTGAGGTTAATGTTGTCTGGGACTAATGTAGATGATTGTTCTGTTTACAGAGCCGGTGGCCCCTGGTTAATCACAGACATGAGGAGAGGGGAGACTATTTTTGACATTGATCCACACCTACAAGTAAGGCTTTATTAAGCTCTGAAGACTCGGATAAGTGACCCAGTACTAGACCACCAGCCTTGTGCCCAGTGTTTGCGGGGATAGGATAAAACATGTACAGAGAGAAATGTTGAATGGACAGCCAGTTATAAGTGTTTTGTGAAAAAGTTTTGTTTTTAGTATAAAGTTTCCACAAGCCACCTGTCAATATAAAATAGTGTAAATGAGCAAGAAGACCTATATAACTTGCAGTGGTACCTGGAACGGGCCTGCAATCTGTCAAGGAACTTCCCTGTTTATCAGAAACATAAGGTAGATATCTTCTGCAGCTATTAAAAGATTTGTAAATGGAACTCAGCTTTGATCATGTAGGTTAAAGACTGCATGTGCACTACTGTACTCTCCAGCAATATGTAGCGCCCCCTGTTGGTGGATAAATCTTGATGCAGTGCTGGTGTTAATGATTGCGTATGTTTTTTTTGCTTATCTAAGCAGGAGAGAGTGGACCAAGGTATTGAGACAGAGGGCTCAAACCTGAGTGGGGTCAGCGCCAAGTGTGTGTGGGACGACCTCAGTCGACCGCCAGAGGATGAGGAGGACAGTCGGTCCATCTGCATAGGATCACAGCCACGGAGGCTCTCAGACAAAGGTGTGCCAAGACCCCAAAGGAGTAGATTATCCAAGACCAAGCTGATCCAAAAATGATTCTGTCAATGGTCCATGATTGCATAATTCAATGTGGATTGTTTGTGTGTGTGTGTTTGTGTTGACAGACACTGAACAGATCAGGGAGACCCTGAGAAAAGGACTGGAGTTTAACAGCAAGGCAGCACTACCACCCATCAGCAGCCAGAGACAGAGCCAAGAGAGATCTCAGTGAGTTTTCCTCTACATTGAGCACTGACACAAAGCCAAGCTGCTTCTTAGCTAGTTTGTCATTATTGCTGTGCTAATTTTCTGTGGACCTAGTTCATCTGCATAGGCTGGAGACAGCTTCATTAAAGGGATTCATCAAATCGGTGTCCGTAGATTCCCATTAGCAGAGTCTGCATTTCCTTAACAATAGCTCTTTTTCACAGACTGCATTCCTCAATGTTTGTTGGGCAATCTCAGACTTCCTCACTTACATTTCCCTGTGTTGCATTCCACTTTTTTCTCTTCTTTATTTGTTTCTCAGAAGTCGAAAGGACAGTTTGGAAAGTGAGAGCTCAGCAGCCATTGTTCCTCATGAGTTGGTCCGAACGCGACAGTTGGAAAGTGTCCATCTGAAATTTAACCAAGAGTCAGGCACACTACTGCCCCTCTGCCTGCGGTAATGCACCATTCTCTCTCCTCCTGCCACATGATCCCTTAGGCAGACAGTAATAAATACTCTAAAATTTCTGTTGAATAGGGGAACTAAATCTCTTAATAGCAGATAACACCAGCTTCTCCAACATTAAAAAGAGGCTTTCTGCTTATCTTTTCTAAATCTGAGTTCTCCTTCCACCTTCATGCCAAGTGTCAAGAGATTCAGATGTTCGTCAGTTGTTAGTGTACTTCTTAAAGAGAGAAGAGGTGTTGAAAGTACATGAACATGAGATGAACACAAATGTGACGCGTGACATGAATTTAGTGGCAAACATGCGTGAGTGTAAGTCACTTGAAACTTAAAGAGAACAAGAATCAATATCCGTTCTCTTTTTGATCAGCATGTCTTGTTCAAACATGTTCTACTGTTTGATACAGTTTTTCCTTGTCTAACCAGAAAAGGTTATTACATTGGCTGTGTGTGCCCACAGCTCAACATCTCTTTACTGCTATCTTACTGAAGTGTATCATAAAGTGTATAACTTCTAGAAAGACAAGGGTCATGATTGGTCACTTGAAACTGTTTCTTTTAGTCTTTTTTACTAATTAAAGTAAAAACTCAACTTACAACCTCAACTGAAAAAAGCAGCTATTCACACCCAATGAAAATATAGATAACATACATATCGACACAAAACATGTCATGGTTTTAGAACTAACATAACAAGAGGAATGGTTTATTATTCAACATATTTTTTGGAAATGTGCTCTCTCTAAGGCACAATACCAGTTTCTATCAATCAGTCATAGCCCACTTTAAACTGTGGGGATGTTAAAATGATTCTGCAGTTGTGCCTCTGGCGACAACCAGGAGAGCAGGATGAACCTGCTTTATGTAATCTCTATCTGAGGGAAGACGAGGGTTAGATTACAAACAGACCTTTGTGTGAGAGGCGTAGAACGTGCGGAGAGTGAGAACACTGTGTAAAAGGCTCAATTATTAGATTCTGGCACAGCGTTCATTATGTCAAATTGTGCTTACACACCATTTGATTTTTGATATATGATACGTCGTAAAACTGGGGTAACTGGGGTCTGTGGTTTCTTGTAAGAACTGTCAGATTTCATTTCAGTGCTCTGTGTGTTTGCTTTAAAACAGTGGAATTTATGCATCAACTAGAGGTAAATGACAGAACTGAAATAGAACGAAAAGTCTCAAACCTCCATCAAATGATGAGGTTAACAGATTCCAAAAGTCTGCCATCAGTCAATGAGATTAGCTTCTCTCAATGAAATAAAAGGCAGAAAGTGATTACCTAAATGCCTTTTGTGTGAGATTCTGACTGACACACCAGTTCCTGAAGTGAACACTTTATTTCATATTGATTTTAATGCCTTCCAGGGGCCGGCTCCTCCACGGGAGACACTTTACTTTCAAGAGTATCAATGGAGACACAGCCATTACGTTCGTGTCTACGGGAGTTGAGGGAGCTTTTGCTACTGAAGAGCATCCATACGCTGCCCATGGCCCCTGGCTTCAGGTACCTACACACACAGGCACACACACAAATTAAACATTTGGAGCCTTCATATTCATACTAAGTCCTTCTGCTGTCCCGGCTAGATATTGTTGACTGAAGAGTTTGTGGAGCAGATGCTTGGAGATTTACAGGAACTCAACACTCGTGAAGAGGTAAGTAAATCTTACTGGATTATAACAACTTTCAGTTTGGTTTTGTTTGACTATTTTGCTAACTTGTATTTCCTTTCTACTTCCACAGACAAAGTTACCAAAGGAGTACAGTTGGCCAGAAAAGAAGCTGAAGATCTCTGTCCTACCAGACGCTGTGTTTGATAACCCACTGCAATGAGACAGAGACACTGGAAAATCCGACGTGAACACCTCTAGACACACATCCGCTGAAGGGACCTCCCAGGACAGGCAGCAACCCTGAGCTGTCACGGTGCACACACAGGTCACATGTTCTCACAGTGAACAGCTCGACCTCCTGAAGACTATCAGATGATCTGAGGGATGATCCTAAGACTTTTGACTGTTACTGTACTCTCAAACTTGCCCGACTGTTTACACCATTATTCTGAGGCTTTAATCACTTCAAATCCGCCTCAAGTTCTTCTGACCACTTGGTTGACCTGTTAGAACGTTCACTCTTGCTACAGGACAAAACAGGATGTTGTCATTCCTTCAGCAAGGCGTGCCAAGGTCTCATGCCCAAAATCTACGTCATTAAAGCAGCTGATCACCAGGAATAATGTCCTGAGCAATAGCTGGGTTGCAGTTCTGGAAAAACAGTTCTATTTATTCAAATGGCCATAACAAACACAGGAAAGGGCTCCCTTATAATTTAGCTGTTACGTATAGTATTTACAAATGCTGGACATTTTTCTCTTATGTGTTGTGGTCATACCAAAGTGTAACGTCTGTGAGGATTGCCACACCAGCAGTTATTTCTTTCTCTCGCATGTGTCATGATCCTGAAATGACAGACTGAACAATGATCAACCGTTATTAACTGCCTGCTTGGCAATGGTTGCCAAACTTTTGAACGGTTTTGTGCATCAGGCAAAAGCTGCACGTACAACCACCTCTTCACTTTGCCGAGGACTCCTGTATCGAGTAATACTTTTGAATGTGTTTCCATTCAGTACACTACATGTTTGTTAACGTGGTAACTGGTAATCTCTTGTGCGTATGCTCCAGTGGCCACATATTTGTGAAGTGCTTTTTTTTTTTCATCGGTAGGACCTGCTTGAAAATGATTTGGAGTAATATTCCTAATTGCCTTGATTTAAAAAAAAAAAAAAAGGACAATGTTGTCTCTGTTGGTTGATGATGCTGCCTACAGCTCCTGGATTGTGAAGATGCATCACGTTTAATCCAGACCGGTGCATTCACTGCCTTTATACCAGCATTGCATTCCATAGGAACACCAAAACAGAGAAAAGACTACTTTTACTTTTACAAGTGTACTCTTACACAACATTTTTGTATACGTTCTTTTATTCAGAGTGACACATTTAAAGTGTAGATGAAAGAAATGTTTTGTTTTTACTATCTTATTTGACTGAACTTGCTGATTGTAATCCCAAGTGCATTAAAGAGTGTAGGTATTTACACAAATAAAGCTGGAACACTGATAAAAAAATAATCCAAACACTTCTTCCTGGTAGAGGTAACTGTGAGTGTGTATATCATAATGAGGCATTTAAATTTGAGTATATTATTGTGTATGTACCTTTTGACACATGTAATACTATTATCAAAAGATGCAAACTAGTAGTGCACCCAGAGGGTGCAGTCCTCTGTCGAGGCCAATAGCCCACTCTTCTATGACATGCAATTCGGCAACTGAAACCATCAATGTGTCTAAATATTTCCCCAAGAAGTATTTGAAGCATTGCGGAATTATTCATAAAGTTTCATGTCATTTCCTGAAAAGGAAATGAGATTATGAAAACGTCATATGAATGTTAAAGAAAGTGAAAATAATGGGATAGTCCCTTTGATATTTATCACCCATATCTAATATATATTTGTCATGCAGTATATAAGAGAAGTATTTATCCTGCAGGGCGGCCCGATGTTTGTGGCCTCACAACGAGAAGATTCTCAGATTGAATTTGCCTGCTACCTCTCTGTGGAGTTTGCATGTTGTGCCTGCGCGGGTTTCCTCCAGGTGCTCCGGTTTCCTCCCACACATAGGAAACATTCCGTTAACTCAGCTCAATTTGAGACTCTGAATTTTCCATAAGTGTGAATGTGAGTATGAATGGTTGTCTGTCTCTATGTGCCAGCCCTGTGATTGATTGTGGACTTGGCTCCAGCTCCCTGCGACCATGCAACAGTATAAGCGGCAAAGCAAATGGATTGGATTTCTCCTGCATCTAACACTAACATGCAGGTCAAACAATCTCCCTGCCACAGGTAAAAACAAATAGTACGATGGCAGGTCCAGATCATGTATATCTAATATGTCAATATTTCTTATATACAGAAAGTCACATTAGAAGGGGGGTGTCATATTCCCCTGCTATTCAAATATGCTCACAATGTCCTAAAAGTTATCGACAACCTATATTAGCAAACCTAATCATGATCATAACTAAACATACTGCTGACCAATCAAACATCGCTTACATTAGCCATCACAGCCAATTTACCCAGAAAGTTAATTAACCAGTCAGCCAGTGAGCAACAACATTGGGCCCCCCAGGCAGAATGTGTGCACGTCTACGGCCTGGAATTCATTAATGTCTTACACATTCATTAAGGAGGCATCTGTACGGATGCACAGTCCATCAGGTTTGGCTTGACAAATAGTTCTAGGCCGTCTTTGTAATCATTCACTCGTAAATGTTATCCATCAATAAATCCTCAATGGCTGCTAGTTTGTGATCGAAATGAGCTACTGTGTTATCAGTGTAACGTCGTGGCCTCGCTACATGTATTAGTTGAGGATTGTGTTAACATGGTGGGTTTTCCTTTTTTTGTTTCCAAGGTTCCCCCGGGAGCTTCAAAGCCAATGTTGCGAAGTATGACCTGCTGGTCATCGGAGTTTGCTGCGCCCTCTCCCCCGCCTGGCTGCCTTCCTCCTCTCGGCTCCTCCCTCCCTCCCTCCCCGTGTATGTATCAACTCTGTGACGGGTCACGTTATCGGAGGGGGGCAGTCGGTGTTGAAGCACTGATCTCCCTCCCGACGACTTTTAATCTGCCTTTATTGAATGTTAGTCAAAGAGTGGACGGAGACGCGAACCCGGAGCGATAACCGGCAGTGTTGAGCAGAACAAGCCGCGGCGGCGCTGAGCGGTGGGACGGAACCTGCTTGGATGCGATCGAACCGGAGGAGCTGGGTCTCATCGCCGGCTGGACGCGAGGCTCCACCGCGGTAAAGGTGCACTGGAGTCCGCCGACGACATGGAAAATAAATAGTTGGTAACGTTGCGTTTTTTTCTCCCGCAGAGTAAAGCAGCGTGAATGTGGAGCAGAAGTGTTTACCGACAGTCGGAACCAGCGGCTCCGTGTACAAATCAAATGTCAGAGCAGCGCAGTGTGACATTTTATTTATCTCAGTTTCACCAGAAACTTGTCACTTTCTTTTCATCGCCTGCTTGTGATTTTACTAATATGACAGCCTAATACGAATATATTAATTGTGTTAAATAAATAAAAAAAATGGAATATTAACATAAGCGATTGTATGTATTTGAAGTTTTATTGTGGTTGCAATTTCTTTTAGACTTTGTTCTTTATTGGCTAATAATTAATATTCTTATGAGTATCTGTTAATGCTACATTTGCTAAATGTTGTCTTTTATAAATATATACTGAATATCTGAATATCACCTGTTTTGGTTATTTGCTTGGCCCACATCTTTCTAATTTGTTTTGGACAATATTCACAAGGGCTTTTCTGCCTTTACTTACTCCCAGATTTACCTCTTTTAGTCAAACATCAGTTTGGATCCAGTTGAAGTCATGGATGAAAGTTGGAAAAACTGCTTCGAAGAGGAGCTTCTGTGTCCCATTTGCCTGAATGTTTTTGACGAACCCATCCAGCTGCCATGCAAGCACAACTTCTGCAAGGGCTGCATTTCTGAGGCCTGGGCCAAAGACAACGCTGCTGTCCGCTGCCCCGAGTGCAACCATGACTACGACAAGAAACCCACACTGGAGAAGAACTTTAAGCTTGCCAACATAGTGAAGCGGTTTAACGCGTTGAACACTGAGAAAGTCCCTGCTGTGCTGCACTGTGTCCTCTGCAGACGAGGCCCTCCACTGCCTGTGCGGAAGGTCTGCCTGCGTTGTAAGGAGCCCTGCTGCCAGACACATATCCAGACGCACCTCCAGCAGCCGTGTGCAGCCCCGGGACACCTGTTAGTTGACGCAGAGGAGCTGAGTGCTTGGACCTGTCCCAGTCATGAGGAGTACAGGCTGCTGCACTGTGAGGAAGAGCAGGTGGCTCTGTGTCCGTTCTGCTGCATCACTCACTGCACTAACCAAAGACACACAGTCTGCGACGTGGACACACGACGCATGCAGCTGCAGGTAGATAAATCACACGTACTCACCACATAGTCCAACTATCCACCTTAGACCTAAACACTAGTCTGTGATGGTTCCTACTCTTTGCCTCTTATCTGATTTGAAAGGACTGGACAGGTGAAAGCCGCCCTTCAGGGTAGATGATACACACACAAAACACAGGCGCACACATGCAGACATACATCACACACTGCTTTTAACCTCGATCACGCCACCCACTCCACACCGCCACGCCTTCACATTAGCCGCCCTATGCCCTCGGCTAAGTGCTGTGATGCAATCTGCATCCACCGGAAATGATGAACAGCGAGGGCAGACCCACACGTACTTTGTTTAGGACGGGGGCTCTCATCAGTTGTGGTGACCGGTTATTTTTTTAATGAGGTAATGCACCCTGATAAATGAATTGACAAACTGAGGCGTTGAAGGAAATGTGGTGATTGGTGGAAATGAGCGCGGTCCAGAGAGAAGAAGGCAGGGATAGAAAAACTACTGTATTCGCTTGAGTAATGATCTATCTTGGCAGGGTCGACCCTAGGATGCATGGAGGAATGTGTTTCATATAAGGCCAAGGTGTCATGGCTATGGATGCTACTTTATTCCACTCGAGAATCACTTTAGATTTAGCATCTGCCGCGTCTTGGATGCTTCCTGTTTCAGATGGTTAATGACGTGTTTCTTTCCACTGTATAGATCAGAAATTTCTAAATTAAACGTCTTTGGTACAAACTGTTTCTTCGGTTCAGAGCTATTATTGGGACAAAAGATGTCTGTTCAGCCCTTTCCACAGCTGCTCTCCACAGACACACAAGCACACACCCACCCATAGTTCTGTTCTTTCACAACTGTATGTGCGAAGGGTAAACGGAGTCATCCAGGAGTCAGAGTTCCTGGCTCTTCGAAGGTTTAGCACTGATCATGCTAGACAAAGAGTGCAATGAAAAAGTTAGGCTTCTTGCCTCACTGGGTCATTTGCTAGAAGAATTTGAGGCCCAAATTGTTTCTTAGAATTCCTTACAAAGATCGTCTCCTTGACAGAACTGTGGTCTATTTTAGTAAAAGGATTTTAAATTCCCCCTGGCAGGACTAGTGTTGCTTTTGGGATAAACAAAGAGGGAAATACCAGTGAAGCTATGTTCATATCTTTGGTTATCTTTGGCTGTATGGCTCTCTGAGGAGACATTTACAGTAACCTCCTGCTGGCATGCATGTGATTTGAATACAAAAAAGGGAGAGTAATATAACAGTAATGTCTTCCCTGGGACAGGCGGAGGAGGAGCCCTCCCACACAACCTCACCTTGGTTTTCTCAGCCACTTCAGCAGGAAACCATCACTCATGGAAGCTCTACCATTTGCCGTTTTCTGGTATCTGGGCTGGAGTGAATCAGTCCCCCAGAATGCTGAGGGCAGTGCGTTGACATCAGACGTGGGGAATAGTCGTCAGTTGATTGTGAAAGAGGCTCTCTGTTCATTGAGCCCGAGGCTCCTCATTTAAACATGAGCTTCCTGGCAACCGGCGGGTGTCTGGATGCCTAAATAGGACAGTGGGGAAAGTGATCATTGATGGATTTAATCTTGATAAAGGTAGGCTTTCACACTGCTACGGAGAGCTCGGCAACCAGACTGTTCCCTCCTGTCCCCTTATGCTATTCAAGCACATAAAAAGATGAAAGGGGAATTAGAGGAAACACAACAAAATGAACTAACTAACTCACTTACTTACGAGTTATATAATATACAAAACTTGAATACATCACCTTGTTCTGGATCATGATATCTGCTATCTGAACTCCCATGATCCCGTGCTCCTTCATGACATCATCAAACCTTTATTATTGGTTTCATTGACAACCTGTTAGCGGCACACGGAATATGATCATGAATATTTGTCTGATGTTGTTAAAGGTTAGCTTTTTTATCAGTAATATGCATCCCACCAAGGTACAAATGTAACATAGAGGTAGCTCAAGGCTAATTGAAGGCGGGTTCATTGCCCGGACACCTGTATAATTCATTATTTGATGATCTCAGACTTACTTCAGCAGCGTGTGCTCGCTCTGTAAAGGCCTGAATATCACACAGATTCTTCTAGTGTCAACACAGCAACACGGATGCAGCAGTTAATGTATTATTATATTGTTGGAAAGCTGATCGAGCCTTTTCTTCACACTAATTGCTGTTTTAACAACAGATCAGATGACTGATTGTAACATGAGAGGGGTTCCTTGGTTGTAGAGAGCAGCTACGTGTATTTCAGCCCATTGCTTTGGGTTTTTAAGGCCTCATATAGACGTTATTAATGCAACCATGACATTACTCCTATCAGTGTAGTTACCTATTTTCTGAGGGTAAACTCCACATGTCATGTCAGATCAGGATAGCCTCTATTGAATCCCTTAGAGATAAGACGGGTACCGGCTTCGTAATAATCTGTATGCACACACTCAGTCTGCTCAGCACCAAACAACAGACAGACAAAGGTAGAGACTAGCAGGTGAACAACGCTATGGAGCTGGATGTTGATCCCCAGGAGATGATGAAGACCAAACCAGAGAGTAAAAGAGAACAAATGCTAGATTTGCATCTGTTGGGTGACCACAAACACGATACCAATGGATTCTCATTGAGCTGCTCTTTGGTCCCTGATGCATGTAGGAAATGTTGCCCTCTTTTATTAGAAGTTTCCTGCGTTGTGATTGGCCGATGGTTCAGGTCCCATTCAGGTATTTAAAAGTGTGAGACTTTTAGAACATGTGAGCCGGAACAGACAGCGAGTCTCCGAGCTGAAAAGACTTTCCGCACTCTTAAGATGAATTGAAGAAGGAGATGCAGTGTTGGAAGGCTTCACTGAGTGAACACTGTGTACGGTGGAGTCTAGTGGCCAGCCAGTTGTTGTCCATGAGTGTTGTAAGCAGCTGAAGAGGCCTGTTGCCGTGATACAACAGAGTCGCTGCAAGGAAACTTGCTCACTAGAGACCGCAGGAATGTCCTCATTCTCCCTATCTCTCGTTTTTACTTGAAACTTTCTCTCCGTTGGTTTCACTCTCTTTTTTTTGCGCGTCTAACTTTCATTCAGTCTGTTCCTGGCAGAGAGCCGCTGCACTTTTCCTTCCCAGCGTTCCCTTTTCTGCCTTGCACACTCATGCGGAGGGAGTAAGCAGACCCGGGCGTTGTGCACACAGACATGACAATCTGTCACTGACACAGAGGCCAATGCAAACAATGGGAGCAATGCATGTGGCAAAATGAGAAAGCAGAGAGGGGTAGTGAGTTTTTCACGCTACCTCCTCCTCCCCCACAAACACATTAGATCTCACATATAACTGCACACAAGACTTTGTTGCCATGAGAGCAGGCTTCCTCTTATTTAGCCACAGAGCTTCTGCCATGCAGAAACAGCTCAGTAGATATCATACCTGCCGTCCCCTAGTTATTTAACATTCTGTGGATAGATTTCTATCCCCTGCAGTCGATGGAGAAGGATTACTAGGTCTTTTACTGAAAGTCTCTGTAGTCCACATAGGAAGTATCCCAACATTTGGACTTACACAACATAAAAGGCATCAGATGGATTTGGGCAATTGCCTTTGTGGCTACTCTACTAGATGAATGCACTGCGGCTCTTGTTCCTCCGTCTAATCAGGAGTGGGGAGAAAGTTTTCTTAGTTACCCGTAAATACCAGGCCGGCCTCCTGAAGTCCCAGCAGGGACCAGAGATTTTTTTAAACTTTCAGTCTATTTTTCAGTCTCTCCTGTTGTGGTGTGTCTGTCTGATCCATCTCTCGTTTGTCATCTCTCCACAGGCCATGCTAATGAGGCAGCAGGACAGACTGGAGGGTCGTGTTCAGAACATCCATAAGCAGATTACTAAGCTGGAGTCAGACAAGACACTGATGAAGGTAGTCACACTGTTATAGAGACACAATACTCATCATCATCATCAGTGTCAGTCCTTGAATTATTGCGCTCCGGTCTTGAAAGGAGCCTCTACCTTTGTTCATTGTTGGAAAATGAACATCATCAATCACAAGCTTTGAATGGCCTAAAGAGGACCCCACATTATGATGCTTTGCTTGTTTACACAGAAGCAAACAGCCGGTGCAATGCCTCCATGCCATGTGATTTTAGATAGCATTCCGACGAGCCATTTTCTACCCACATTCTGTCTGTGGAGTTTATAGACAGCCAGGAGTAATAACGGCACAATATTCCCACCTTGAACCGTCTTACCAGATCACTTGTACCACCCAAAAGGAAGAGTCAGGCCACTTACCTTACAAAGAATAGAACTACCAAGCCTATAGGTGACCTGATGAGCCGCCATATGTAATAAGTAGAAGTAAGACAGTAACAAATGTCTATTCATTGTGTTTAGATTGTTTATCCTAAGAGATCACAGAAACAAGGGCCCTTTTATTTGTGTGTATGTCTATAAGAAACAACCCTTCTTCTCTCGGTAGGATGCAGTTTCTGACCTGAAGGAGCGTGCAAGAGACCAGTATCAGAGGATGCATGCGTTGCTGGAGGCCAACCAGTCGGACACCCTCCAGATACTGGAACGCACCTATACGACATATGTGCGGAAAAACTCCCAGCAGGTTTTGCAGCTTAACGAGAGGCGCCAGGAAGCAGAAAAACTCCTGGGCTCAGTGCAAACGTTCTTCCAAAGAGCAAACAGCATTAACTTCATGAAGGTACAAATCTGTCTCTTGACCATGTTTGTCCAGCCACCTAAAACACTCATTACACACACCGGCGGAACAGGTTTTTTCAGGTACGAGTAAAGAATGCAGCAGCTTTTGCAGAGATGGTGAAGCAACACATGCAGACAAGAAACATGTTCGGATTTGCATTTTTTTTCTAACCAACACAATTTAATAAATGACGCCCTCCGATACAAGGTTACCAGAAACAAAAGAATCCGCTAACAATCTTAACAGGTCCCTGTGGCTGTGCAATAAATCGAATAAAAAGCAATCTTCCACATAATATACTGTTGCAGTGTAGCAATAGTGTTGTGAGCTGCTGATTAAACTCCACACAACTGCCTTTGGTACTTGGCTTAAAGTAATATAACATGACCTCGGTATCTGTGTGGCGATTAAGATTTGGGTTATGTATACCAGAGGTTTGGAAAGTGGGAGGTGGCCTCCCGAGAGCGGCTCCAAACAGTTATTACATTAGTTGTGTAAATGACATTTTGGGGATTAGTCTAAATGTATATGATTTGGTTAAATATGCAGTTCAGAGATACAGTAGTTTTTGGGGAATTATACTGTGGTATCCGTCTTCCACGAATCAGAAACAACTGTAGGTCTTGGGACAGAATTTGATTCCCCAGTTTGTCTGAGGGGATGTCCATCGGTTCATACTGGGTAACTTCTGGGTGATTGTCCATCTAATTTTCTTTTCTTTTCTCCAAAATGAAAAATGATAATGGCTGTCTGTCTGAATAACCCTTGTGTTTTACTTTCTTTTTCAGAACACAAAACCTTACCAGCTACTAATAGACAGGTAAATACTTTGGTTTCGGATCGTCTCACACAGTGATTGTGTCAATCTTTCCATACCAAAGTAACCCTTTCTATATCCCCCCTCCCCCTCTTATTCCATTAATGCACATAAAGTCTACATCAGCTGACAAGCTAAGGAAGCTTCTAGTCTCATGCATGTGCTTATTGAATAAAACGTACCAATGCATTGAATGCATTCCATCCATGGTTCAAATGGCTTATTGAATCTGGCCCCCGTCGATGTCTTACGTGCGACTGTGTGTTTTTTCTCCAGGTCAAATTCCCATCTGAGTAGTGCCATTCCCCCACTCACAGTGGGCCAGTTCAACTCTCATCATTTATTCTCCCAACTCTCAACAAGGGAGAAGAACCTGCGCAAAATGCTGGAAGGTAGGAATGAATTGCAGTGACGTAAGATCAGGGCAATGTGGATTGTAAGCTATTTAACTGTATAACCTCCTTTCTGCCGTTACATTCTCAGAACCGCTCAATGAGGCGCCCGTTATTGAGATTGTCCAGTCGCACTGCAGCTCTGTTGGCTCCCACATGGGGACAAGTTCAGGACTACAAAAGAGGAAGTATGGAATGGCTTTCCTGGAGAGTAACACTGGAAACTCCACTTCCCAGGATCCTCCACCGTTGCTCTACAGCAACAAGAAGCCTTTCCTTACTGACCACAGGCATCATAATCCATCCATGTATTCCTCCGAAGGGCTCACCCATAATCCCCGCGCTGACCCCGGCCACAGTCGCTTCCTCGACAGTTCAGCCCATCACATGCTGGGTGTAGGGTCCAGCTCTAGCCACCACTCAGGGACCATATTCTCCCCCTCCCACTTCCCCAGTGCAGGTGCGTCGCAACAAGCCATGTACGAAGGGAGGAAAGTACTGATGTGCACTCTGAATAACTGCTGCTGCTCCAGGGCCCCTGCTGCTCGTGCTCGGCCTCCGTACCCAGCACCGGACTCCTTCCCCTCCATAACCTCTCAGGAGTTCCCCCCACATGCCCCGCTGCCTGCAAGCCAGCCACTGCAGCATTTACCCTTAAGAGGACTAATGGACGTCTCACAGGCAGCCAGGCACCCTGACTACTATGGACTGTACAGTCAGTCTTCAACCAAGCATTATGGCACCAAGTAATAACCCAGACTCAGCTTTTGTTCCGTTTTACTTAATCAGAAGTGACATCAGGGTTTCAGTATTTCCTGTTCAGTGTTGACAGACATGTTGTCAGTTTCCAACAGGCCCATATGATGAAATTATGTTGACATTCACTTATTTGGAGAAACATTCCCTGCTTCCATTGTGAATCACAGTGATATTGGTATTTGTTCTTTCAAACTCAACTGGAAGTGAACACAAAACAAGAATTCAGTCAGTGATCTTAAAGACAGATTGTGCTTTACGAGCCCTGATGGGACGCCAGAGACTTCAGTGCCTAAAAAAGACTTAACATGCTCTTGTTGTACTTGCAATTTCCTAGCTCTTAATATTTTCTGTTTGCAGCTGGAAGCATGCAGGGAGCCTCTCCGTGCACTCCAAAGTCCATGTGGCTTTAGACAAACACTGGACTGCAGACGCTTGTCAAGTTTTTCATGAATTTTCATACAGAGTTATCAATAAACCAAAATCAATGACGTATGTTGTATTTTTGTTTGTATTTTTTGTTGTATTTTAAGCCTTGGTTTACAGAATATATCTGTGGTGACCGTGTATTGTTAACCAGGTGACATACAGTGTCTTTATTTAAACCTTTGTTGATTATAATTTGACATCTGTTTATACCGGGAAGCACATTATGTGATTTATTTGGGTTAAGAGGTTTTACCGTTTGACCCACTGGACTACATTTGAAATGTCAAAGCTCCATATGACAAAAGAAAAAGCCATTATTGTAGCGCATCCCACCCCTTCCACTCAGCCACACTCTATTCATAGGGTGATGCTTGGAAGACAAATACACTGGATGGCCGCGTGTTTCAGAACTGCTGTATACAGAGGAATATCAAAACGTGGTAGAGGAGGTTTGGACAATGATTTGTTAGAGACCGGAGCCGCAGCAGGCCCATTATCTCCCAATTTAGGACAGTTCACTTACTTTTCACCATCCGGGTCTCTGGCAAAATCTCTGTCTCATCCCTCTTTGTCTCATTATTGGAGCCGGTTGTCAAGTTAGGTCAGAGAACAGGAATAACTGATGAGCAGCACCTCCCTCCCCTTCTGTCTTATCCTCTCCCGGGGTATCATTTGCCGGGGCTCAATGCAGAGGAGGAGGGGCAGAGCGACGGATGATATAAGCGTAGAGTTTTAATGAGGGCTGGGACAGTATAGTCATCTACTTATCTGTCACTCAAAATGCTTTCATCGCTCCCCTCACCCCTGGGCGAGACAGGGAGATAGTGGCAGAGGGGCGGATAGGAGGGCTGAGGGGGAGGAGATATGAGAAGAGAGGGAAGAATGGTTAAAGCAAGTGAGGCACATCACTTATTTATGGATTGTAAAATGTTCAGCCCTCCTGTTTCGTTCTCCCTGTCCTCTCATCCAGTCTGGTTGTCCTTCTTGTTTTCTTCATTCAAATTAAACAACAGGGGAAACGAAACATTCTGGAAGCTTTTCAAAGAACCTGGAAGCGTAAGCACTCAACATAGGAGGCAGAGAAGTAGGAGGAGCTGAGGTTCGGTTACAGTGGGGCATCAATCTGACATTTATTGTGTGTGTAGAAGCATATTAGCATTCCCCTTCTGCACTGCTCCTTCGGTGTGTGTTATTAATAAAACATACAGTAGATATTCTAAAGGAGACAGTTCATCTAAACTATAGGAATAATTTCATTTATAGCTGCATGCTTAGAACTTATCGTTTGTAGAATAAAGAAGGCCAAATGGGAGAATTATTTCTAAGGGGTAGTTTGATACGTTTGTATTTCACCTGCAGTTTGTCTCACTGCAGATCATTGCACAGTCTTGTCGTCATGATCAATCTCAGCAGAGGCACAAACAGTTTGCTGGGCGAACGGTGCTCGTGCAGGCTCGGTGCGAGTTGAATCCTGTTGTGCGACTGAATATGTGCTCAGTTCTCACCTGTCAGCAAGTCAAGCATATGTTGCATCATGTGCGCAGAAGTAGGCTCAGTGTGTCTGATTGTGTGTGTGTACGTGTGTGTGTGTGTGTGTTTGTGTGTGTGTGCACTCCCAGGTTATGGATAGGGTAAAGGGTGATGGACCTGACAGCTGTGTTCTGTTGTGGCAGGTGTGTTGCAGCTCTATATGTATGAGTACAGCACACCCCTGCCTGGAGGAGGACGTGTGTGTGTGTGTGTGTGTGTGTGTGTGTGTGGACAGTCTTGTGTTACCTGCTCCGTTGAATCATCCTCAGAGGCATCGGTCCGTGTATTCGCTCCATCATTGCGAGATGTTCTTTGTTTTCATGAGTCTGCAAGACAAAACAGATGAACAGGTGAAGCC
>CAAKHC010006622.1:94789-125989 GCA_901007825.1 Macroramphosus scolopax | reverse complement strand
GAAATAGAATATACAATATTAAAATTGTGTGTGTGTGTGTGTGTGTGTGTGTGTGTGTGTGTGTGTGTGTGTGTGTGTGTGTGTGTGTGTGTGTGTGTGTTTTAGGCGCATTCGGTACTGTCAGCTGTTGTGCAGCTGTTGTTTATGGGCTGTAGCCAGTGGCTGGAGGTACTGTTGGGTGAAGTGGGTACTCCCGTTTTTTCACACATGCATTCTCTTACCCGTCATTCAATTTGTAATCGTCAGACTATATTTTGTATGCCCATTATAGTTACTTCTGTTGAAAAACTGATGATGTCTCCATCCTGAGAAATTAGAAAGAATGTCAGAACACACCTGCACTTCAAAACAGGATGTTTTAAATCAAAGATATGAAGACAGTGGCTCATCATTTTGCACCAGAGGAAATAATAAAACACTGGCCACAGCCAGAGGAGGGTGTGATTTAAGAAACTATTTCTTTTTAAATGACGAGAAAAAGAGAAATCATCACAGAATAACTCAGAGTATTTAGTAGGACACAAATGAGCTAAAGAGTATTTTTTTTAGGGTGGAGTTTCCCTTTGTATTTCAGGCCTGATGAATGCTCTTAATACGTTTGCACAGCTTGCAGCCTGCGTGACTGTCCCTTGAGTTCAGCGAGGAGGAGAGAGGTGGCTGTCATGGTGGCATTAATTATTCTAGTGTGTGGAATAAATGAGGGGAGAGCAGTGTGGACACAAACAGCCCAAGCAGTCCTTGTCCTAACACTGGACATGAACAGCACAATGCATACAGGGCGGCTATTCATCATACATGCAGAACGCTAACCTTCATCTGATAAGGCTTTTGAAATCTGTGCCAAAACCCAGCGTAGCTCCACGCACACACACTGAGCTCACAGATCCGTGGCCAGCGTTTGTTAATCTGTTCTTGTTCATGGAAATGGAGCTAAAGAGAAGCAGCAGTTCAAATACAGAAACGAGAAACTCCAAGAAGTGCGTGTGCAGGTGGAGCGGAGCGGTGGTGATGATGTGTTGAATGTGGCTGACATTTAAGATCCAGTTACAGAGGCGTTTCTGTGGAGAACAGCTCTATCACTTTTTAAAACGAGAACGCAAAGCGGTGTGCTTGAGCGGTTGCCACAGTAACTCAGGGTTTTGACATTGTGAGTGACACCTGTAACTGAGGTGGAAAGTACATTCAATCAAGTGCAGCACTTGTACGTACTTTGTTCTAATGACTATTCATTTATTATTTCCAGTATGTGCAGCTTTACACAGTTTATTGTACATTTCAAAGATATATATTTGATTTATTTACCTGTGTGGTTCAACTCTAACATCTGAACATTCCGTTCATTAACTGTCCTATCTCACAATGTTAAGTTAAGATAATCTGTGTATCTGATTTAGGTGACAATCTGGTTAAAGATGGTATTTTATTAACATCTTTTGCCTAATTTTCAACCACTAGCAGTGCACCAGCCACAGCAGCTAGAGGCTTTTTAACCTCCACATGACGTTGAGGATTTAATGCAGCACAGACGCTGGACCATAAACCTCCTCTACCCAATAACAGTGGTGTGAAGGCTCACAAACTCCCACTCAGCACACACCAGTTGGATGGGGTTTATGAATCAGAAAATAAGAAGCAGCAGCACCTGCTCCCAGTCAAGGTGACATGAACTAGTCGTAAAATGGTTAAACATTGATTTGCAATCTGTCACAGGGCCCTTTATCACTCCATTGGTGTCTAATTCTCCAACAAATCCACCACACAGCACAGCTGAGATACTGCGATGATGTGTGGAAGTCCCATCAGGTAATGTACATCCACTCTACCTTCCTGTCATCCCCATCTCCCACAACGGTGACAGAGACATCCAGCATTGTCACAGATGAAAAAGGCAACCAACTGGGACAGTGAAGCATGTGAGCTTGTATATAACACACTTATAATGTAGCCTAATTTATTTAACCTTCATCCCTCCCCCCTTTCTTTCCGTGTCTCCTCTTCAAACTCCCCCTCAGTGCTGCTGTCTCCTGCTTATGATAACAGAAAGCTGCCACCAAGGGCATCAAACAGGTGGTCATTTCCCCCGTTACCATGGCAACGCCTGGATTCAGTAAGTTGTTTGAACCTCTATTGGACATTCACTGCTTGGTGTTGTTTAGCTTTTGTCCCTCCTCTGTCCCGCTGTGACCCAGCCCATCATTATGTCATTACTGCAGGATTACACAATTTTACTTTTTATCTTTTCTTACTCAGCTAACCTGCATGTATTAGTCTCTGAATCCTACATGGATGAATTGTGTTATTGAAGGTGATCTGTTGACTGATTGGCATATTGATTAGTACACGCAATAAGTACAATGAACTCCACTACAACAATAGAATCCTGCTGTTTCAATAATGAGTAGTAATAATAGAACGATGTATAACAGTAAAACAGTCACAGTGAGAACTCTAAGTACACTTACATACTTTCAGCCAAGTAACATTTCAACGCAGGACTATTTCATTGTGGTGGAGTATTTTCCCATTGTGGTATTGGTACTTGTACCGAAGAATCTCAATACTTCCCTCAGCATTGTTTGTATATTCATGAGTTTCTGACAATTGTATGCTATTTTTTTGTTGTTTTATAAAGGGTTAGGGTTAGAACTGTTTCTCGGATTTTCCATTTCCAGCCTCTCTGGTTAATATAACTTAGTTTGTTATAGATTGTTGTTCATCACACTTTTTACTTCTCCCAGTTCTAGTTGTACAGCTCCACAGTTACTGCAGCCTAACTAAATGTTATGCATTCATTCATTTACTCCAATTGACTTAAGAACAATGCCGGGTTCCTGCCGCACGTGTGAAGTACTACAAATAATGTAAATACTGCAGACATGTAAAAAAAAAAAAAAAGGTAATGACACAAATGTTTTCTTAATGCATTCATTACAAATACATTGTTCACATTGGTGATTGACATATATAGAAAAACAGTATTTTGGAACTACAAACAGGAAGTGAAGGTACGCTTGTGAAGTATGAACATTTAATTATCTGTACGTTTAGAACATCATTTAATTGCAACATATAACTTTAATGTGCGATCACTTTTTCTCCCTGACACACATGTTTTTACTATTAAAAGAACAGCATCTTCAAATAATACCAGAATCAGAGGATGGTAATGTCCACCGGTGTGATAAATCCACGTCAGTGGTGACTGTATTATACGCAGTAAAAACATTTAATAGCAAAAACAGTTCTTCAAGAAGTGAGTGTCACACAAACAGTTCATTACACTGCTGAGAGCAAGAGCTCGCAGTGAGAATCGGATGGAGAGGCGAGAGCTCCTGTCAGGATGTTCTTCCCTCCAACATTGTGTTCAACTGCCACCAGACCACAAAACACTCAGCTGCGTGGAAAAAGATTTAACTTGCGAGTGTCCATCTCGTACAAAACATTTTTCTTAAAAAAACACATCAGAGGTCCTTCCTGAGACCCATCCAGGACCTCTCCGCCTACAGCTGCTGCATCTTCTTCTTTGCTGGTTTAATAGGGGTGATCTCCTCTTCCTCGTCCTCCTCTTCGTCCTCATCAGACATGTCTGAGTCTACAACATCTGAGGCTGAATGAAGACAGACACCCATGTTAAATACCGGTGTTACATCGAATCCTGATCATCAATAATTGGACAGCTTATTATTCCATCCCAAACAAACCATGGTTGATTAATACCAGACTTTGTGATTCCAGATGTTTGATGTTAGTCAACGGTGATAAAATGCATTAAGTGTTAATGAAATAAGTTTATTTCTAAATGCAGACACATTAACTGCCAAATCATCAACAACTTCAATATTTAAATATTGGATGTCAAAACTTCAACTGGAACCATCACAGTATGCTTTTATACATTGATTATCTCAATAGTTTCATACTGGTTGTAAAAAAATTTTTGAAAGTGTTAATTAAAATTAGATTTTAGTGAAATGTGAATAAACAGTCGTGGTACCTATGAGGTGAAGCCCGCTGACAGTAACTGGTCCTGTACCGGCCTTGAGCCGGAGGGTCACCGGGGCTTTCAGCTCAAACTCACCCAAACTCACCTGAGGAGAGAAGAAACGTATATACATCAATACATCAAAGATCACAGAGCGTCGACTGTGTAATCGGAAGTATTTATACATATAATGTTTACCATGGGCAGGCATTTGATGTGAAGGTTGGCGATGGGCACTGAAATCGTCTTTCCCTGGTGGTTCATGGCTGTGACTTCCACCACGTTGTTCTCCTCTTTGGCACCTTCTCCCAGACAAACCTGCAGGACAGCCGGCTTATCACTTTAAATTCATCCACATCGGACGTGACAGGTCGAAACTAACATACTCTGACTGGCCAGGACACTGGGATAATCACTTCCACATATACTCTACATGTGAAGACTTCAATTAATAATTATAAAATAAATACCGTTCTGAGTTCAAGGAAGTGCTCCAGGTCCTCTTCTTCATCTCCTTGGAAAGTGTAGAAAGGAACTTTAGAGGACAGCTCGCAGCCTGGAGATGAAAAGTTAATAAACGTGTTGGTTGTTTGGTAACATTAGAAGCGTCCAAGCACATTTTCTCCGCGGGAACATCACAGGCAGAAACCCACGTGTGAGCGGATCTCATTAAAAAAAACAAATTAAAAATGCTTTCTTACTGAACAGGAAGCTCTCCAGCTTAGACTGGCCGGCAAGTCCGATATCTGAGGATTCGTCTTCGAGGAGAGACATGTTGACCAAGAAGCGCCGAGTTTGTGTTAGTTGGTAACACTTAAAGCTAAAAGAAGCCTCCACGAAATAACGTCGCAAATTTGAAGCGTGTTCGACGCGTCATCAGTCTGCGCCTGTGAGGCCCGGTGATGTTTTTCTTTTCCTCCGAACTTCAACGAAGAACCACATGCGTGTATTTCCACAGTTTATAATGCAAATAATTGTAAAATAATCCGTTAAAGTCTGATTGAATTTTACTGGATTAAAAAATGTATAATGAGTCAAAATGTAATTAAAAGAAAAATACAGATGGAGGCTGTAATTGTTGATGTTTAACAGCACCACACATGAGAGCCTACAGAATTACTATTTATAGAAATGAGCAACTCTTAAAACAGATTAAGTAAATTATGTTCAAGAAAGGAATATGTTTTGCTCTATAGTTGTATTATACGGCATTAATTGTATAGTACATGCACAAAACAAATATGCAAGTGAGTTTAATGATCATGAGGTATTTTATTCATTTTTAGCTGCTAACTAAAGTTGTTTGAATGTGATTGCAAGGAAAGTGGACAACACTGATCATGAGACAGTGACAGGAAACACATTATCTTCTCTTAATGGGACTTTAAACCAAGAATCAACACAAATTCAGGGTGAAATCCACTTAAGGTTCAACACTTGGTTAGATTTGGATCGATTGTTTTAAGCAATGCTTGATAACAGCTTTTGACCCACGGTCTGAGACACACAGGAACCAAAACAGCTCAGAATCACTGAGCATCAATGGGTTGCACATTGTTGTTAATCACAATGGCAATCAAAGTGGCTCCTGCATTATTACTCAAACATGATTTTAACCCCATTTATATAGTGAGCACATTGTACACTATCTTAAAAATGTCTATTTAATCAATCTGCCCCAAACATTTACACACAGCAAGAAAACTACCCATATAGTATCCACAGTAGGAGTGTAAGTTCGGGTTTATAGCACCATGTGTCGTCTGCTGTGTGTGGTGTTTCCATTGATGGGAAGTTCAAGATGACATGATGCAAACACATTGAGCAAAGGAGGATATGTCTCTTTAAAAGGTTAAACCTATTATGATGTCGGGGGTGTATATTTCCATGTCTACCACAACAAACAGACAAGCTTCTTTCAGGGTCGTTTATCTCTTCACCTCTTCAGTGCAGACAGGATGACAGAAAGGTCTGTGATACAAACACACACGACACACAAACATAGCAACTTATTATAGTTTATTCGTTTTTAACCGGTTTATCTTACATACAAATTTTACATATGTAAACCCCCCCAACCCTTAACTCAAAAAAACAAAATGTACAATTAGAGTTCTTTCTCTCAGTCACAGCTTATTTCTATTAAAGCCAGCTGGGCAGAGGAGAAAGCACGATCACTGACAAACTGCAAAACAAATCTTTTAATACAAGTGCGAAAACTCGACTTCTCAGAAGATGAAGTGCAGATCTGTTGCTGAGTTAGGGACACAGGAAAGGGCGCTGTAACTGGAAAAAAAATCCTTGAAGCAGAACAGAATGCTAGACACAGTTTCAGAAATTATATATAAAATAATATCACTTAAAGATTGACAGTGTTTACAAGACCGTCAACAGTATAACGCTCACAGAGGCGAGTGGCATGCTTCTTCCTCTATGTAGCATAAAATGAGGTTATTCTAATGGCTGCCACAGCAAATCCAATGCAGCTCATGCACATCATCAATGTACACAGTATCAAAACATCACATTGGCAGGCAAAGACCGAAGAGCAACTGATCATCCTCAACAGCAGAACACTCCTATCTATAGTCAAAGTGCTTTTTTTTTTGTTAACTATATACATTTACAAGAGAGAAATGGGAAATGTGTCGGAATAGAAAACATTCAAAAGGACAGATAGGAAAAGGCCCAGGAATATCTGCTGCAAACCCCCACAACTCCATTGTGAGAGTCATCGCCACTTTGGTGACAGGATTTAACAACCTGAGCGAGTGCTCGCCAAGGCGCGACGGAGAAGACATTCGTTCAAGAGTGTGCGATGGAGAAACAATGCAGAAGGGTGTGTGCAGAATGGAAAATATAATCAGATTATTTGTCACATGAACTGATAATGAAGATCTGGAACTGCTGCCCACATCACCTGCTAAGTTATCAGGTCTTGAAAAAGTGGTTAACAGAGCAGCTTACTGACGGCGGAGGGTTAAACCGTCCAGATCTTGTTTTTAATTAAAACTAATGAAATTCCAAAGTGAACTCCAGCCATGTTTATTTTTCCTACAAAATAGCCGACCACACTCGAGGGATCTTTGGCCCCACTGTTTTTTCGTTCTTGGAAGAGTAATCAATCATTTCCAGTCAATGTGTCATTTTAGCTACTTGAACATTGGAAACCAAAAAAATCCTTACAGTCGGTAAATAGGTCATTTTAGGTAAAAGGAAAAAAGAGGACAAAAGCTTTCTCAGCTGTCAGCTAGCTTATGTTTACTGAGAGTTTTGTGTGCTGGATTTAACAGTGGTAGGACCACCAGAGTCAGGGGAGGCAGGCTACACCTCTTGAGGCTGCGCAACAACAAGGCTAATGCCTCTAACTTGGAACCAACGTGTTAGAAAGCCTCAATACAGAAGACACTGGGGGTCTGTGATATCAACCTAAAATCAGAAGGCAAAGAACCGAAAGGCAATAGCTCAACGGGGTAGAAGTAAAACATTGTTGCGCTAGTAAGAAATAAAGAAAAAGGGAAAATGGCCAAAAGCAGAGCGCTGAACAGAAATAAGCTGAGAACTGTCTGTAAACTTGAGGAAGCTTTTTTTTATCGCTTTCCAAATGAAATTCAGTCTTTCATAGTCACAACAAACACTTTCTGGTCTGTGGTGATCTTCTCAGGTATAATTCTCCACCTTTCAGGTACACAAGCCCAACATTTTAAAATGACCTTTTCCCCCTCAAGACACGTCCCCTCGGGTCCACAACTTTTACTGTGGAACAACGAGCAACACCATGATGTCATGATGAAAGGCAAAATCTCTGGTAGCACTTCACATCCTGAATAATGGTGTCCAGCTGTGTTTTTTCCCTCCGTCAGCACTGGGAAACAGGACGTGAGGGTAGAAACTCTCTACTTGAGATACAGGCTGCCCTCCATGTGCAGCTCTGCATCCATTTTTGATCGAGACTTTGCATTAGGGCATGTGGGCAATAACCATGTGATGGCTACTGGATGAAATCAGAAAAAGGCTTATGGAGTTGTTCCTGCCTCCTGGAGGTATACGAGTAGCGAGACCCCAGAAATCAATGCTGGGACACCAATCTTCCATGTTGGCTCATATCAGCCGACTACAGATTACTCTTTAGCCGTAACATCTATGGACAGCACAGGGAATCTGCATGTCTCTACACAAATCCTAAAAACAAGTTTCCCTGGGTTCGTCCCAGATGATAACGTAGTATAAAACCATCAAGGAAGTGTCCTCACATGAAGTTAGCCAACTTTTTTTAACGCTGTGTTGACCGCTGCTTGATCTCTCTTTCCATCTGTTATTGCAGCAAGACACTTCTTCATAAGCTTCGTCCCATGATGATGATGTCTTTGGGAAAGCCCTCCATCTTAGCCACCTCAAAGCATCCCAGTTTACCATAGAAGTCCAACATTCTCTTATCAGTCTGGCGAACCTTACAGAACGCACCATGGGATCCTGGAAGTGACAAAGACAAACACAGAACGCTATTACAGTTCATGTAGCGGCTAACCTTTAAACATTCTAACATCCTCCTGCCGACAGGACTAATAATATTTCTCCATAGCAACAGTAAACTTTGTTGTCATAACTGAGGACTCCTGCCACTTACCGTTGGCCTTAAGGGAAGATAACAGACATCCCATCATGCTTTTGGCCACACTGGGGTCAGTGACTGTGGCGTGAATGTCAACCTTGATGAGGGACGGAAAGTTGGACAAAAACGAATCCGGAAGACCCTCCTCTTCCTCGTGGAAACTCAACCTCATCTTCTACAGGAAGGACGGACACAAACAGGGAAATAAAAGTCAGCTGTACTCATATGGAGTAGGTTTATTCCAGATAAGGTATTGAAATAGAATTAAGGTTTTTACCTCAGCCTCTGTGAGTTCCTCCTGGTCCTCAGGTTTAAGGTATTTCTCTTGCATGAAAGGAATCCAGCTCAACTTGCATTTCTTGATGAAAGGACTGACATCCGCAGTGCCGAGAGCGTAACCACAGATCCCTTCGTCATCCTCTAGCACAAATCCATAGTCTGGACTCAAAGATAGAAGACCTCCTACCAACCTGTGAACAAAGTAAGGATTGAAATAATGCATGCATGTTTGCCCTTCATGTTTAACCCTCTTGGACATCTCCATCACCATGACTTACCTGTCTGCAATGAGGTCAGGATCCTGGTCAGAGAAAGGTACATCCTCCATTCCTTCAACGTACATTTCTTTACAGATTTTATATACCGATGGCTGTACAAGGGAGGAGAGATACAAGTGTTACTGTCTGAGCTGACAGCGTGGCATATGAAGCACATTGAGAGAGTAAACTAGGCCACTTCTCCTGGGAATACCACCAGCTAGCCAATATCATTTGTGCAAACATACATTTTCTTCTGATCATGAATGTTAAGCAATTATTGGTACTTGAAGGTGATGTACAAAAGAGCACGACAGAAAGCAAAAACATCTCACCTCATCTTTGGGAAAGTACGGCCTTATGGAATAGATTTTGGAGGTTGGTATTGAGGGTGGAGGTTGGAAGAAAAGATCGTTTGCCCCGTCTATTGGCAACAACCTCTGTGGATATCAAAAGACACAGGTTCAGTTTCGCTGAGACCAGGCGGTGTGCTGCCTTGGCTGACTGCCTCTCTGTGGATTTGCTGCAGTTAAGCCACTATTAAACCAAAAGGAACTGAAGAATTAAGCAAAGTGCTTAAGACATGTTGTTAATAAATATATGACTGTATCGACTCCCATTCCTTTTTGATCTAGTAGTGGACAACAAAAGAGCAAACATCACATCTTTCTCATTTTGGCTTAAGGAGCATAGCAAGACAAGCGCATACAAGCAAAAACAATAAACAAGGGTGGTATTTTGGTCTGACTAAGGTTTGACTGGCTGAAGGAGATGCTTCTTTCCCTTTAATGAGGCATCGCAATATTTCGCTGCGCAACCCTCCTGTTGAGAAAAATAATGATGCGTGCGCCAAGAGAGACAACTCCAGGAAAAAACCAAAGAGGTTAAATAAATATGTGCTGGATGAGACAGTCAATTATGTGTCAGTTGCCATTGTGAGTCTTGTTAGACTGGTCTGTTTTATCATGGAGTTTCCCCATTGCAGTCATGCTTGCGTTCTCGCGGGCGCTGCGATGCTTGTGCGCGCGCTTTGCAAAGGGTTGGCGTGGAAATTTGTGCGCTGTGCTGTCCTGCAAAGAAATGAGATGTCATGAAAATAAATCCTAGTCACAGTCGCTTGCGCCGCGTGCGCTAGGGAAGAGCAGCATCTCCTTGGGCAGTTGCTGAAAGAAATTCAAATTAATATATCAGAAAATGCCACATCAAACACCGGCTGTGAATGCTTTTGCCAAGATGGGTTAGAGGTTCCCCTCACATGGACTCACATAATCAGTAGCTTAATGCCCCTCTGAACAAGAGTAGGGGATGGAGTCAATATGCCAGACAGTCTGAACATTACAATCAGCTCACCTTTGACAGACCAAACCCTTCATACCTGCGCATATTTACCATAGTCTTTCTTGCTCATAACACTCTTTTTTCCATTTGATTGCTGTAAATTCGGTGCATTAGATACCTGGAACTCTCCTGCTAGACCTCCCCTAAAGGCCCAGGGCTCTTGGTCTCCTTTAAGGAATTGTGCTGAGGACTGACTACGACACCCTGTTAGGAGCAGAGCCAAGCGGACAGTGTTACCACAGGTTGGGGCTCTCTGACACAGATGAAGGGAGCAGGGAGGCGGGGGGTCATATGTATCTAATAGCAGAATTAAATATGTAAATATATTTTTTGCTTCAAAGCATAAAAAAAGGGCCTAATTTGGAATATTTGTTATATTTAGAGGAAATATTTTATGATGAAATGGGGCTCAAGCAACTAAAGCTTACATGTTTATGAGAGGAATCTCGTCCAAGCACCATATCATTTAAGAAAACCTCAACTTCTCCATGCCAATACAGCAATGTCAAAACATCCACGTTCAAATGTTACGCACGGCTAAAGAACAAAGTTCTTTTATGCTGTGGAATGAACGCTCCCCAGAAAACTGAAGTGAGGACAGAACTCAGTTCAGTTCAGCTCGCTCAATAAAGTAAATCCTTTTTTTTTACGGGTTGTAGGACTTCATGAAATTCTACATTGACCATCACCTACCAATAAACACTCTCTATGTGCACCAAGTGTAAGCTTCAGCTGCTGTCACCCCACTGATCTCAGCACCATGTCTGAAGTCACATTCTTATCGTATCTGCCTTGTCACATGACTGCGGAGCACGTTGAACCAGGAAGACAAACTGAGAGGTACGGAGCACTTCCTGAAAGAAACAGGGCCTCTCTGCTTACTATTCAAAGTCAAACAACAACCAGACAGACCAGATATGAATTATACTTTGGTGAAAGCACGTACATGGCAGTCTATGCAGAGCACAGGCAATGCTGGAGTTTATGAACAGTAGCTACGAGTCTCGGCCCGGCTCATCAGAAGCCCTGTCATGTGACCAGACAAATGCAGTGCGCCTGCAGGACACCTATCGCTGCTTCATGTATGAAACTCATCCTGATCGCTAACACATTTCTTCTGACGAGCTGACACGACACAGCATGCAGATGCACCCACAGGGAGGAACTCTCAACTCGCTTCTCTTACTTCAATTTAAAGTGGACGTGAAAACCATCTGTGAGTGGACTGCATCCACTCCGTTAGTCTATGAAGACGGCATCATCTTAACACAATCACAGGAATCGTGTGAGTCTTGCACGGTCCAAACAACACAGAAGCACACTGGTCATAACTCCACAGTCTCTAAGTAGAATGAAGATCATGCACTTTGGTTCAATTACAAAGCAAAGTTTAAATTCCCTTGAGTAGGTGCATCAGGCTGGTCGGAGCCATTTTTATTGGCCTACTAACAGAAACAAAAAACAAGTTAGAGAGAATCTGCCGAAGAGAGAAATTTGGAAGTTAACACTTAAGATTCAAAATTAAATCGCTGCGCAGAATGTGACTTCATCCGGCGGGCTGCTGCCTTTCCTCCAATCTATCTTTTGCATTCGTAAGTTGGAATTTGAGAAAGATTTTTTTTTATATGAACAAGCGACAACGCCTGCACTGCCGTTCATCGGCCACTGTCGGTCCAATAGCAGTAGAAACTTGTACTGTGGATTCTTCCATCTGTACACAGTGAAGGGAGAAAACAGTAGAAAATGATTATTAGTACGTGTTCTCAGTACAATAGGGAGGGAGGTGGTGACTAAGTGCCGGCTGCACAGCTTCTCATAGGGAAATGTGGGGCAGACGTCAACAGGTAGTTAATGACTCTGCAGTTATTGAAAAGATCCTTAAGTCCTCTTGTTCCTTAATGTCACCAGAGAGGTTAGAGGTATTTTCCAATTCATTAGCGTTCAGTTTTGATGTGGCTTTGCCAGTGAGGGTGTGCTGCCTGCTGTGTACTGGAGACTAGATTCATCAGCTTTACCATACAGCCGGACTGGACAGAAACCTGTGAATGAAACTGGGTTACATGGGAGTAACCTACAGGCCATGCTGGTGCTTCAGACTATTTCAAACACTTTGATGTGGTCACAAGACTGACTATCACTCAAACTGAATCAGGGCTCCTGTATCCTCTTGTACCAGCTGACGGATCCCACCCTGATACAGATTGAGCAGATGATTGAATTTAATCAATCGCCTCATGCCAGAGTCTACTCGGCGAGGCCGCAAACACAAACTGCATGGAATATATGCTTATAGTTTATGTTGAAAGCTCAAAATATTTCACAATTCAAATATTTCTGTTTATGCACCAGAATGGCCGTCCACAGTTAACTCAGTCAACTCTCCAAGCTCGCGTGCGCGCTAGGGCATGGAGGACGGGGGATGAGGACTTCCCCCTGGTGCCCATCCCCACAGACAGAGAGGTGGAAGCAAGTGCGTCTGTGTGGGAATGCAGTAGTGATGTTACTGGATACACAGCAAGCAGCAGTAACCCTGATGGACCACAGAGACCTGGTTTAGATATCATCAAGATGGAGCAGCCGCTATGTACAAATTAGGAGGATGCTGGCAGTGCAAGCGGCATTCAGTCAGATGAAAAGAGAGAAAACATCCAACATGTGTGAAACCAGAGCAATTCATTCAACTGTAACGACTAAGAGTTGATGCATCTGGCCTGATCTTTGCTAAACGTATCCAAACTGAACTGCCATCAGTTAAAAAGGATAGAGGCTTATCGTCCTGTATACAGGCGGTGGCCACATTCTTTAAGAGCATTATTTCTCCTTGGACCAGGAATACTAACATCTGGGAAGCAGATGATGCAAACTGTCTTAGCACTGGACTACTGGATAAAATCCAGGCAGCTAAATGACCAATAACTGATCAAATGACTTGTACGTAAAAATATGTCTGACAATAATGAAGCTCAGATTTACCAGACCCGATCAGACTGTTGCCACGTTAGAACTGCTCTCTAACTGTAAGAGCCTTCTGGTTTCCCTCATACACACCTAGCCACTGGACAAATGACTTGACCATAGAAATGATGCTCTTGACGTCCCAGATGTACGAGTAGAGGTCGTACAGGATCGTGCGGTTGGCTGAATTGGACAGACGGGTGAACATCTGGATGACGGAGCAGCACATCTCCTCGAACTTGTCTGCCCTAGTTTGCCATTCTGCGACCTGCAGGCGAACATAAGAAAGAAAATATAAAGTTAATATCAATCGAAAACTGTTTGTCATCGGTTAAATAAGGGAAGCTGTATTTTACACCAATACACAGCATGCATTGCTTTGTGGTGGGAAAACACTTCATCCCCCATCATAGTCGCACCACCCAATGGGCATTGTAGGTAGTACACATCCACCATTTTGTTTTGCAGCAGCCACCTCTATCACGAGCAAGATCAGTGAATAATGCACAAGTTTTCTCACATTTTCCCGTCAGCTGCCACATGACCCACCTTCTCAGCTTCCTTCCTCTTGCAGTTTACACTGACGACGCTGCTGTTGGCTCTTAACCAGTTGAACTCCTTTAACATCTGCATGGCTTTGGATCCATGCTCATAAGGAAGGTAGAAAAGTTCCGCCAGCAAGCTCAAGTCCTCAACTGACAGGGGCTCCACTGTGAACAGGGGCTTCTCATCGGGCCCTGGCACAAACACATCCTGCAGGAACAAGCAAAGAGTAATGTGACTTTGTACTTTTTTTTACTCTTTCGTTCCCTTCTGGAATTCTAATCCCATGTTGATGGTTTCTGAAGCCTTATTTCAAACTATCATTTTACAGTGATTAACTGTTGTCAGCTTTCTTTGTGAAACAAAGTCACACTTCAGACCGTTGACTCAGACAATGACTTCATCCTGCTGCAATTTCCCAGCAGCGTAGATGCATCAGTTTGACATGAGTGTTTTGCAATGTGCAACCGTCAGAAAAACATGACGGCATTGGTTAAAGGGATTGTTAAGCCCAGAAGCATATTATTCCAAAGGATCGGACAATTTGTAATCGGCTCCGAAGTCTGTTGGCTTCATCGTAGTTTTTGCTCTGAATTGCGTGTATAAGTGGAAAAGATAACTCGTGAATGTTTGTGACACCTGTTTGAGCTGATCATCAGTCTGCATAGGGGCGATGTCACTCCCAGAGTCCTCCTGGAGAGACTCTTCAGGTGACTTTGACTCTGCCAAGCTCTCCTTGTCTGTATCCATGGGCTTCAGGTCCTCTGCCATCTTTTCAGCTAAGACAGGACTGTCATGCTTCTCCTCCTGCTCAGCCTCTGCTTCCAACTCATCCTGCTTCTCCACCACCATCTCCATGGGCTCCTCATCTGAATCCTTCTTCTCCACCTCCACCTGCACAAATAGGTACAATATAAAAACAGTTCTAAAACCATACATAGATGGCTGAGGGGGAGAAGTGATGAGAGTGTTATCAATGAGTGCTTATCAGTAATTTTGACGGTATGAATCACAGGTAAACTCATTCAACTTCTCTAGGCATGTCTGTGAAGGAGTAGCCAAACTCACCTCCTCCTCCTGAGGTGTTTTTGCCATGTGGTCTGGATCCAGACTGAGAGGCGGTATGGCTGGAGACATTATGGGCTGTTGGAACACAGTTGTGACTGTAGTGGAGGAGCAGAGAGAGGGAGCGGCCATGGATGACACATCGATGGCTGTGCTTTTAGGACCACTCTGAGGCACCTGTCGGCCTGAAAGACAGAGAAGAGAGCCCGACACAAGGAGAACGTTTAAGACCGGTCCATGCCATCCACATGAGCAAGCTAACCCCCTAGACAATCCACAAGCACAGAGCAGTTAAAATAATGTTCTTACTGTTGTACTGATGAGGCACACCAAATTCTCCAAGCCATTCTGTGAGAGCCAATTTCAGGGCAAGCTGAGGGCTGTAGAGCATGTCTGTCTCCAGTTCTTCATCACTGCCCTCATTCTCCAACTTAATCTGGATGGACACTGTGCTGTCCTCACCGTCAGCTGGCAAGAAGCAGAGAGGAAAAAGGAATTGAGAAAACGACTAACGTGCATTATTATGCCACTTCATGCGAGTATAAATCCTCATACAATCTTAATAAACTAGATCCAAACAACATCTACAAATGAGTAAGTGTTTCGATCATACTTACTCATGACCACATCCTTGCGCACCCCGTTCATATTAGACTTGTACCAGGTGGCCAGTGTGTGGATTGCTACAAAGTTGGATTCAAACTCGCAGTTAGGGTTGGTGAGAACTCCCTTCAGCCTGGGGATCAGCTCTGTGGAGCGGCCCTTGTAGGGACCCAAGAAAAGCCTCTTCTGGTCATAATCGTTGGCATGAATATTGTCCCAGATCACAGGGGCTCTTCTAAGGATTTTAGAAACCTCCTCAATAGACTCCACTGTGATATCTTTGGACACCACCTTCGGACCTGCAAAATGAAAACCACATCCCGGTCATCTTCAGTAACTGTCGACAACTACTTCAATATTGTGTGTATGACAACAGGCGAAGTGTCAGTCAGTTGATGACTCACCTGTCCATAGAATGTCAATGCCAGGCAGAAGCTTCTCCCCTACTGTCTCGAGGTAGGGTGACTGAGAGACATTTGGGTAGCAAAAGGTTCCACAGTACTCTGCATTTAAAAGAAAGAAATTCAAACAATAGTGAGTAGTTAAGTTAATAGAACAAGTTTACAAAAAGCACAATGGACTCAGAGAAACTGGGCTACCTGTGGGACAGAACAGGAAGGTTTCAGGCTCTCCCAGGTACTGGTAGATTTCATTGGTGATGGAAACCTGAGCATGTGCAAACGAGCTGAACACCTCTTTGTCAGCAGCGCACATGTTGTGGTCAATATCATCAAAAAGTAAGGCAAATGACTTGCAACCAAAGTGAGTCACCTGAGGGGCACAGAGAGAGAGATTGTACATTTAAGTGAACAAAGGTACTGGAGAAAGACACAAAGTATAAGGTGCATGAAACGCCTGAAGATAACTATCAAGAGTGTTTACACATTGTTAATACAACAAATATTGCAATACCTGGTCAAGCTTCCTTTTGAGTGCTGTGACCTCTTTCTGATTGGAGAAGGTGATGTCCAGTCCAGGGGAAATGGCATAGATGAACTCGATCCCATGCTCTTTAGCTGCACCGATGAGGGTCATCAGTTGGTCTAGGAGATGGTTGGGAAAAATTACTTGGTGAATACATTGTTGTGCCCGTGTAATTTATCTGGATGCCTTCTTACAGGCAACCCATTTAAAAAACTGGTCGGTCATTTCATTCAGGCCTTATTCAAACGTGACAGTCAGATGTGTCCTTAGTGATCCGATCACTGGAAGTGAATTAGAATTAGAATTAGACAGCCTTTAATCGTCCCACGGTGGGGAAATTTAGAATTGGGGAAATTGACACCTGGCATTAGAATGCGTCTCCACTGAAAGCTTGTTTTCAGATCCCACTGCCCTGCCTCGCATGCAAGTAAACCAAATGCATTGTGTTCCTAACTGGCGTGCTGAGCCATGAGTTTACATCTATTACAAGCGGCACAAAAGATATATCGCTCAAGTCATGTGAAGATGAAACATATCTTGTTTATTTTTTAGCTATGGACTGTGTAGGCAAATCCATCCATGCAGTCGGAATGCTAAGATTTTCACTACATTTTAGGAACTATCTTTTTTTCGGATGTTCGGGTTATTTCTTGTTTAAATTCATTAGAAGTGGGGAGAGAGTGTCTGCTGGGTGAGCTAGAGACGCTTTTAACAAGAGAGAGAGTGAGAGTGGTGCATTGTGCTCTCTGAAACCCAGGATGTTACGTCTGACCGGCAGGATGCAACAATACTTTTCCTGTACCTACAAATAAATACAAAATTCAGCTGAAACTGTGGAGTGGGTGGTCCTTCAGGTCCAGGTTCACACAATTGTTTAGGAGTGGGAATCATTACAGACCACCTCCGAATGTGGTCTGATTGATCGAAACTTAATGCACACCGAGTGCATCACCCGTGCACTTATCTGCCCACTTGTGATCATTCAGCACACATGTTAATACCAAGTCTGAGGGGCGCCTTCGATAACCAGTTTCATTCACACAAAGCAGCTGATCCTTAGTTGTGATCTGCATAGTCACCTGCTTCTTCCACTGAGTACAACTCTCTCCAGAACATTCTGTGTTTGTAGTCATCTTTAGGTGCATACAGGTATGTATTCAGTCCCCATTTCTGCTGCCTGTGAAATACAGTGGGATGAAAACCAGCAAAACATACTAAAATAGTAAATAATACCTACCTATTACACAATTCATATAAGCAGAGTGAAATCTTTATTGAAATAATGGGGTCATACCTCCTGAACAACTCCTTCCTCTGTTCCATGGTCCATGGTCGGCCATAAAAGCCTGCATGAATAAACAATACAGTCAGTTATCACGGATTCTGCAGCGCTGATGGCCAACTCAACCTGCTGAGCTGACCCTAGTTGATGAGAAAGTTACAGCTCCAGATTATAGGTCCCAATGCAAATAATTATTTTCTCTATAAATTGTGAAAAATTATGAAAAAAGGCAAAATATCCAAGAATAATATACGGGACCAATGTTATGTTCTAAGACTTCTAAGATTAGCCCAGTCTAATTCAATTAAAAACAGAAGCTAATATCAATGAATGTTATCGTTACAGGAGCAATGAACTGTCAAGTCGTACAATGCTGATATGTGAGATGTTAAAACCTCTTAACGTTTTGACATGATTGAAAGTAGTTTTTCGTTCATTGGTCAATACATTTAATTTGCACTGACCATTTCCATAAGGAAGTAGCACCATTTGTATGAAATCTTTCCATTGAAATGCAAAATACAAACGTCGTCGTTATGTTATAATTTTACCTTCCACGACTCCACTGATGAATTTCCTATGGCCTGTCGCTTCGACTCCGATGATGGACTCGTCCACCGGGCCGGGGGCCTCTGCACAAGCCTCTCCTGAGGCTGGGCTTGGGCTCGGTTCACCTTCCACTTGGGGCGTCTCCAGCGCCTTATCTTTTTGAACCATCGTCCGAGATTTACGTTGGTGATTAGTCACTTAATTCAGACGATTCGACGAGGACCACAGGGTGTTTTTAATGTCTCTTACGACGCAAAATCGCCGAGCAAAACCCGGAGGAAATAAATCGCGACACTAGCTGTCTAGCGTTTACGTTAACGGCTAACGGCTACTGTCGAAATTGTCGAATTCTGCGACTGCTCGTACAATACCCAAATCGCTGTCAGATGGTAAAGATCATCGCTTGTGTATGTTAACATACAAAGAACCACGATAGATCGGTTTGTTTTTGTCAGATCATTTCCTTTTCTTTCTGGCAGATTTACCCCGATTCTACTCAGTTCTTCCTGTTTACACCTAGTGCGCATGCTCACAGGACTAGCTGGAACCGGTCAAAACCGGATTTGCGTGACAAAACAGAGCAAAGATGTTGCAATGTGAAAAAGATAGATGACATTTCATCTTCGTATTGCAAAAAATCCAACCAAAATCAGCACTTGACAATATATAATTATTAGTCAATGTGGCTTCATAATATCGCCAACTCATAGGGGATGTGTACGAATGGGAAAGACATCCGCAATTGTTTAAATGTGTGCTAAAATATTGCATTGGAAAATGGTATAGATTAATTGAAGGCCAGGTACTTAGCATCGCTTATCAGTGTTAAACAAGCAAAGATTGATCTCACAGGTAAGTAATATAACTATTAACATTTCAAATAATTTCTTAACTTGTAAAATAAAAGATCAGTCATTGACTCGCTCGGCTCGGTGTTCACTATCTCCAGTGCTTCCAAATATGTTGGGAGTCCTGACCATATTAGGAACGTAGTCGAACTCCAACACAACATTCAAAACAGGGGGGGAGGTGCTGCTCGTGTGTGTGTGAGACACTTTCCTTTTTTAGAGAACACTGATGTAATCTCGAAGAATTATACTTAAACGCACTTAAATGATTCCACTGGCTTGTTTTGGTATTTTCATACAAAAACATGTCAACTATCGTACCCCTGTTGTAAATTGGTAAACCTTTAAAAAAAGCCACGCATGCTTTGTATGAAGCATGTTGGTCCGAAATCCTCGAGTATTGACATGTTTTACCACTCCATCAGGTGTAGAATCACCTAATAGTGGCTGTTATTAAAACATTTGATATATATTGTTGCCATTTTCTCTAACATTAACAGAACACAAAACACATAACTTGGGTTTGCAGGATATTTAATGAAACTTCATACAGAGATGTGACCAAATGTATGATTTTATTATTGCTTGCTGTGTTTTTGTACATTTCACTTTAACACTTACAGTTGGTGAATGTAAAACAAATCTAGACCAGGAACAAACAAATCGTGGCAGAAAACACAAAATAACATTTAATAAAAAAAATTGATTCATCAGTAAACATTTGTTGGTTTCTATTGGAGACAAAACTGTAATAAATATTTCTTTCTTCCAGAGATGCAAAAATAAGAATCCTATTAACACCTTTGCGGAACGATTTCAACAACCATCTCCCAAAATGAAGCAGCTCATACACTTGTGAAAAGCCAGTGCACACCGTGTTGTGCAGGGATACCCTTCTCAGATCAGACATTTGGACTTATCCCAGTACAGTACAGGTGTTAATAACATGGCTCTGTTCTATTCAGGTGTGCAAGTTACGCAAGCATGACCATCCGAGGCCCCCGAAACCTAAGTGGAAATCAGTCATATTTGCACTTTCTCTACAATTGTGAATTAAAAGAACAATAACTTTGTATTAACTCACTTCCCTGCATGATAAGCGGTACCTAAATAGTAGAAAGCTATTCAAACGGGTGAGATGAAATGAAAAACAGACATCAGGTTCTCATTTTTATTTCTTTGTAGAACATTTCAATGTATTACATTCTCTCCAGTAATATGGAAGTTCCACTTATTTCTCCCATCTTAAAAGTGATTCTCTCTCTGTCCATACTATTTCAATTTGATTGTACATTTAAATAAACCTTTTAAAAAAATTAATATCACCTATTCCATTTTTTTTTAAACTTCTTTTACTAATTTCATTACAAATCTTCACTTCAATAGAAGGTATTAGCTTGCAGAAACAAAATAAAACGGAACAAAAAATAATGCAACAACCAAATGTAAAGTGTTGCAGGTTAATGAGCCACCTGTCGGCTCTGAGGTAAGTTTCAGCTGCTCCCTGCGGCAGGCCTCCTGTTACCTCTTCTGATTCTGCTGGGCCTGCTTCAGTAAAGTGTCGAAGTCTAGTGCGTTAAACTTGCCTTTTGCAGTCAATGGTTTGTAGTCTCTATTTGAATCTGAAATGAGAACAAAGTTGACATCATTGTTCTGTGAACATCATCGTCTCTGTGTATGTGTCAGTATAGTACAGCACACACACCATTCATCTGTAAACCACGTTATTATTTGAGAAGAGTTACAGCACTTTGGGTAAGAGCTAAAGGACCATCCATCATGTCAGTCTTATGTAAAGCCGTGCCTACCGAGATCAGAATAGCTGGTCTGGCAGAACTGTCTCCTTCCACCAAAACAGAGATCAAACGGCAGCTCGTCAGCCTGGCGCAGCTTGCTTCCACTCTCGATGGCTGTGAAAGCATCCTTGGTGTTGTAATAAGTCACAAACCCATAGTTGTCCCTGTGACGGATGATAAAAGAATCAGCTTGTATTCATTTTCACTTTGCCGGAGATCAAGCTCAGGTCACAACAGGTTCATGTTGTATTAAGCTGTGGCTTGCATTTAAAAGAGAAACCTGGGGGAGTTGCCAGGAGGCTCCAGTTATGAACAAGCCTGGTTTTGCTTTAGCACTGTAGCTTGGCCTAAAAGGTCACAGAGAAGACCTAGAAGGTTCAAAGACAGTGCAGTGTTTCAGGAATACGGTGAGACTTTATAAAAAAGTAAATAACATCAGTACATTTATGTGTTCTTACCCGTGTTCTCTAAAGTGCAATGTGCACTCCTCAATCTCGCCAAAGAAAGAGAAACGCTCTTTGAGCTCCTTTTGGGTCATTGTGGCACGAATTCGGCCAACGTAAACAACCCGTCGTTCCTCCTGAGAAAAAAAGTTGTCATTCAAATGATAAATGGAATCAATACTGTCATGTTTTCTACACAGTTCTCTAGCTCACACAGGATATACAACTCACAATGGCTGTTTCCTTGCGTTTCTTCACCTCCTCAGTATTCGGCTTTGTAGCATAGCTGTAGTCACTCCTACATGAAGGACTGAGAAAAAAAAAAAGACAACGCCTTTGGTAAATTTTAAACCACTTGTGAAGTGTATCTTTTGCGCATGAAAAACCCTCCACAGACTAATGCATAAACCATACCTGTACAATCTTCTGCCTCTACTCCACTGTGCTCGTGTTTGAGGAGATCGAGACCGCGATCTGGAGCGACTCCAAGAGCCAGAACGAGAGGAAGAATAAGAATATCTTCTCCTCCTTGGAGGTGAGCGGGACACAGAGGGAGAGGACCGAGAGGAGGAACGGGAAGAGGAGCTGGAATTTCTCTGGGAGTGTCGAGGCCGAAACCTTTAGAGGAGAAGAGGGCATGTGAATATTACATCTACTATAGTCCTTAAGATATTGCACAAAGCATAACTGTTTTTGGCCTGACCTTTTCTTAGATGGAGAGTGGGATCTAGACCGAGATCTAGAGGAATGAGAGTATGACTCTGACCCACTGGACTCCGGACTAGGAGAACGATGAGATCTTTTTCTGCAGCGGCCTCCAGTCCTCTCTTTGGGGCTCGATCTGGGGCTGGGTGTGCCAGAAGCAGAGTGCCAACGGTAGGACCTCCCAGAAGGCTCTTTCCTAGGATTGACGTCTTTAACAGCGTCTTCATTCTCCTGTCGAGCCGGAGAAGCATCGGGAGTCTCCAGAACAGAGGTCCTCTCCATTCTATCAGTCCTGTGATCGAGGGGCTCCGACAGTGTTTTGGTCACTGCCTGGATTAAGGCTTCTGGGGCAGATCGGGGTGTTGTTGAATTGGTTACATCAGCGGTCTTGATGGGTTTAATAGTAATGAAAGATTGCTGTTTTACATTCCAGCGCTTGACTGCCTCTCCAGTGGAGGCACCTTTGACAGGAAGACAATAGTCGTGGTCCAGGCATGCTAGGGCGGCGGGTATAGGGGTGGCATTAGCAGTGGGTTTGCCGCGGTGCTTGACTGACGGCAAAGGGCGGGCTTCAATCTGAATAATCTTGGAAGGAGACTTTGAAGACTCAGCCGCTTTGTTCTTTCCCAGCAGGGCCATGGGGGCCAGAGGTTTCCACATCTGGTGTGGAGGAGTGGCTGGAGGTGTCAAACCTGAAGCAGAAGAAGAAAATTGCAAGATGACAATACATTTCATGTACAGTTGCCATTTGTTTTGCATTGAAGCTTTTCTCCGATCCTGATGGACCATTAGATTTCTAAACACTTTTCCCTTCCATAGTGATGTTCAAAACCATGATGTGCTTTGATACTTTAATGATGGAATTCAGTGGATTCATTAAACCAAAATCATTTGCATTACCTGCAGTACTTGAGAGATCATTAGCTCTCACTCGATCCACTACCCTTTTCTCTGGAGCGAACTCAACACTGCAATTGGAGCATAAGAGGCTGTTAGCATTTCACACGTACCAAGTCGTGACCCATCCCTGAACACCAGGTTTAGGAGTGGGACTAAGATTTAATTGATACCGGATGACATTATTGATTATGCTCATAAGTCTTGTTCTTTATTGTTCCCTTAATTGATTCCTGGTTGATATTCTGTGGAAAATAGTCATGCACAGGTTTTCATCATCAATATTCATCAGCTCATTGTGTTAAGTTCAGGAAGCATGGACGGATGAGTTTCACATCAGTGTTCAGTGCAACTTTTAGGAAAGATGCAAAGGAATTGATGAGCTTGGACGCATTTAATTCCAATGTATGGACAATGTGGAATCTGTTCTCAATTCGCATTCCCTGATAAGGATTTGCGGTAGGTCTTGGCAAAATGTGGAGTCACTTCTACACACAGGTTTCAGTGGCACAGGGATTTCCACGGAAACACTGACTCCACCACTCACAAAGAGCAGCTTAAGGGCTGTAGGGTAACTCACCTAGAGTTTCCTACAGCTGCTGCTCTACCAGAGACCTCCGGCACACACTGCTCCTCTTTGGCTGAAGAGAGAAGAACATTAGAAGGTGCATTAGCACACATCATAACAGACAATACACACAAACCTGACACATTTAGGATGTGAAAAGAATTGTCAGTGTAAATGCAGTGAATAACGAGTGAACATGATACAAGTAAACCATTTATTTTTAAATAGGGTTTGGCAATAGCACACGTCAGTAATTGTATGTGTGTAGTCCAGTCACTTGTTTGGGTTGGGGCTTGTACCAAACAAAGACAGCAGGGCGAGAGTTAAATGGATTTGCACACAGGGCAGAATTCCAGCGGCTAAGCAGACAAGAGCACAAAGCAGCTTCTCCGCCCCCCACAGAACCCACATATTAAAAAGATATGCTTCAGTACAAGATGATCCTTCCAATGTGGAAATATAGAAGTGTACAATAATCCTTGAACACACTTCACGGAGACGGTCAGATTATCTTCAAGTAAGCCTGGTAACATCTTTGTTCTAGAGGCAACTCCTACGGTGAACTTTGAATACGTCTGCTGATCAAAAATTTAAAAACGTCCTGTTTCCTGTCTTCACAGGTGACCAACTCATAAGCATGTTATCTTTTGAAGCCTTCGGTCAATCTCCCACCCACAAATGCTAACCAAAGACTGCATTGCAATACTTTAAGCTACTTCCCACCATTAGGAAAGCCGATACTCTGGCTACATTTAGATTCACCTACTTAACTAAATGACCAGATACTCGTGAGAAAACAAGCACCGATAGAATTAAGTAAATTATGATTAAATGAAAGAAGCACATTGCAGTGTGTACAACCATGTCCAATGGCGAATAGACAGGCCAATATACAGGTTCTATAAGAGTACAGAGCAAATAGTCAGCTTATATCTCACCTTGGGTTTCCTCAAACTGCTCTAGCAGGCTGGTCATATCAGCAGCTTCAATACCTATAAACATCAGTTGTATCAATAAAGAGTTCTGAACTTTGTAGCCATGTTGTATATCAACAATGCTTTTTACAGTTACACAGAATGGTCAAACAAGAACAGAAATACAGGTGTCAGGGTCAATTTCAAAAGGTGGTTGCAGACCAGCAGATAAGGATTTTTGACCATCTTTACAGAGCGGGTCCATGTTGTGTTTTGGTGGTTTTAGATTTTTACAAACGTTGCATATAATTTTGATCTATTAGGAGCATTCACTTTCTTACATATTCTGCTTCAGGATTCCTGTCTCACCAGCCAATCACTGTAGCAGTTTCAGTAAATGCTAGTGTTCCACAGCAGTGGAGACACTTTAGATAAATAGAAGTTTGTTGGAATGCAAATGTATTTGCTCAGAATAAACCACGTTTTTATTTCATAGAAAAAGGGACAGTAACGACAGTCAATCTTTGATCAACTAACCTAATTTTGAATAAGATGTGAAATCAACAAGCTTACCAATCTCACTGGTGAAGGCCTCAATCAGCTCCTCTGTGGGGCTCTTTGTCCTCTTGGTTTCTGTTGCTGTAGTGGGTTTCTGTTTCGCTACAAGCACAACAGTTTGTCCTTTTTGTGTCTGTGAGGCCAAGGGATGAGTGGAGGGAGAAGAACGGGGTTGGGTATCTGTTGTTGTGGGTTTGGAGGATGTGCTGGGCTTATTAAATGAGGTAGGCGCAATGACCTCAGGCCCCCGCTGGGAAAGAGTGGTCTTCTGGAGGCAACTTGGCGCAGGCACAGGTGCAAGGGTCAGTTGGATCGGCTTTGTAGTGGTTTTAGAACCGGCTTTACTGAACTCCACAGACTGAGGGGTCACATGCTGAAGCCTTTCCATCACTTCAGGACACTTCCTCCCTGTTGATGGCCCAGGCTGTGTGGATTGGTTTGAGGACTTACATTCAGAACTCTGAGGCACACAATTTACTGCATGCTTAGCAGTGGTAGGTTGATTGGTGGGTAAAGGTTTTACTAAACTACACACCTCAGGTGTAGTTTTTGGTGATGGAGCAGGTTTAGGAGTCACACCTGTTTGGGGTTCTTGTGTTTGTTGTCTAGTGATAGCAGTAGCAGCAGAAACCTTGCTGGACGAGGCGACCATGTAGGCTGGTGGCACCAACAACGCCTCAGGGGTGGGTGGTGCACACGGGCCCCTTGGTTGCCAGGCAGGTCTGATCTCATCATCTTCCTTCTTTGCTGCCTGGGGGTTAGGGCGTCGAGGATCCCTGGGTGTGGGGTCAGGCAGGCAGGGAATAGGGGGAAGTTCTTTGGGAGGCTCTGGAAGGCTGGGCCACTTTGTTCTGTTATCATCTTGATTTTCAACAGGCTCAGGCTTTTTCTGCTGTCTGAGCCGCCGGTACTCCGCTAGACTTAGAGACTTGGGCTTTGGCTCTATGACTACGGGGGCCATATGAAGGAGGGGCTCAACAACAGGCATTGTCATCTGCAGTGTTGCATCACTAAGAACAGCTGCAGGGCAGCTTGAAGATACCTGGGTTGCAGGGCAGATGAGCTCATCAGGTGCTGGTCTCGACTGTTTTGGCATTTCAATAGGTTGTTGGGAACTCACTGTTGTGGTTGGACAGCGAGGATGGCTCCTCACAGGTCTAACATTTAGTGGAACTGTGTCATGTGTAGGTGACACAGATGCGGCATGTTTCACACTTGTTTCAGGCTTTAGTGTTGTAGAGGGGATTTCTGGTTGTGTTTCAGTCTTGCGTGGATTTATTTTCTTAGGTTTTGAAGCGGAGGAAGTCGGAGCTGAGGCAACTGGAACCTTTGGGACTTGTATTTTCTTCTGTTCTTTAATTATCATTTTTTTGGGCTTTTCTTTCAATTCTTGGTGAGTGCTTTTAACTGAAGCACTCCGAAGGACTCTTCTCTCAACAGGTTTGGGCTGTGTCTTGGATTTCTTTCTCTTTTTTCTCCGGGAGGGGCTTTTTGCTTTAATTTCTTCCTTCTGTCTCTTGGTGATCATCTCATCTTTCACATCTAAAAACTGGTCTGGTGATGCAGGGCATGCAACTTTCCCCGGGGCGTCAATGATCGTTTCATCTTCATCATCGACGACTATGTGCTCCGAGCTGTCCGAGAACACTTCTGCTTCATTTGAAACCTTCTGCTCATTCTCTGAAAACTGCTCTTTAAGTGGAGGAGCGATAGGGAGATCCATGTCTGGGAATGCCAGTATGGGCTCTCCATTCTCCCCCTGGTCTACAACCTCAAGTAAGATTCCTCCTTCAGGCAAAATCTGTTCCCCCTCATCATTCTCCACACAAATGGCCATGCAGTATGGGTGCATATGTCTGACCAAGTCCCCTAGGCTAACAGACATACCATCTTCACACTCCTGCTCAAAGTTAACGGGAAGCGGTAGGTTCAGACCTTCCCAGTCTAGCAAACTTTTGTCAGGAAATAATTCATGCCTCACTGGGCTTAGAGTAATAGAACCATCCTCCTCTTCCTCCCCATCACTTCTCTGTAGAGATTCAGCCAGCATCCTGGGGAGGCTCTGTGTACAGACCAGGAGACAAATATGCAGTTCATATATATGCAATTCATAAATATGTATGCTGCATGTAGTTTTATATACACTGTGTGAGTGTAAAGGAAGCTACCTTTCCAGTTGATAAGGGTCTTGCACTACATATTGTGTCTTTCTCTGGGGGGGACAGGGACATACAGAGCAATCTCCTAAGCTAGAAGGTGGAAGACAAAAGCAGAGAAACATTAACACTTATCCACTTAAGTAGCATAGACTGACATTTTAACAATCAAAAATCCATTAAGAAGTATATGTATGTTTAGAACCGCAGAGGGTTGTCCTCCCATCTCCCTTTCAAAGCCTCACTTTCTTTTCCCCAAGCCAAAGGGCCAGGTGGGGGATGTCAAGAGAAGGAATCAGTGAGACACTTTAGGAGTTATGTATGACAGCTGGGTACTAACCGGAGAGTGTTCCCTGCCCTTCTGACCTGACAGCAGGTCTGAGTCAGGAAGCGTGTCAAACGGGGACAGGTTCTCGTCATCAACATTGTCAAGTATCTCCGTCAGGGCGGTTAGCAGCGTGGCTTCACTCTCCTCGTCCACTCCTTTAGTCTAAATAAACATGAAATTTAGGTCAAAGCATGCACAACTGTACAATGCTTTTACTTCATAGATCTTTCTGAGGCGAATTATGTTTGACAATGCGAAAATAGTCTTGCCTCTATTGACGAGGTGTCCTCAAACATGGAAAGAATGGAGGGGTCTAAGCAGCTTTGAAGGGCCTCCAGAGTTTCCCCAGAGCTCAGCTCAGCAGCCTAGAGATGCAGATAAGAGAAAGTGAAACAATAAAAAAAAAGAAACAAAGGAATCATTGTGGCTGTCTATTAACGGTTTTATCCAATGAAATGAACAAATTTGAATAATATATTGGAACAGAATGAACTTCATTTTTCATCAAATTATGCCTTTTCCTTTCCAATTTTTTAATGTTATAATTTCCAGTCTGGGCCTTGGGGCTGGATTACTATTACTATTGGATTTTGTTACAATCTTAAAAACAAACCCAGTGAGCTTTGGCTAAGTAAGACTACAAACCTGTGGACACCAATAACAAATATATGTAAACAAAACTGGTGATTTATTGTTTAGCTCTACAAACAGCACTTCAAATCAATCAGGGTATTTAAATACAAAATTAAGATTTGTCCGTGTGAAAGTTGGACTGTAAGTGTGGCCAACCTAATTTTAGTGGTTGGAGCTTTAACGAACCTAAACTCGATTCTAGCATTTGAAAATGAGTCAGAAAAGGAAAACCCTTGAGGGAAAAGGGGATCATGCTTCTATTTCCAATTTGGAGAAAAACAAAATACCAGAGGCTTTTCCTCAACATATAAGAACAATGAACCAATTTAAACCTGCATGAGTCACCACTTTGATACTTTGTCAAGATAAGTTTGCATATGACTTCAAAATAAGTAATCACTCAAATGACATGAAAAAAACCTTCAAGAGAAAAACTTCAATGAATAGATACCTTGTAAACACAAGTATTCCAATAAATATAAAATCCAGTAGTGAACATGCAACATAACAGTAAAGTAGACACTTCACATTTACCACAAATATGAGTGATAACTCATACATTATACACGTTCAGCTAAAAACTCGTTTACATTGACCCACGTGTCTGGCCACACATGTACAGTCAGTGGGCAGACATGTTTGATCCTTTCCTCACCCCGTCCATAAGGGAGTATACATCGCCCACGTGTTGCACTACAACAAACCTACAGAGGGGCCTTGTTGTTTTCCACAGCACCATACTTACAAAATGTCTGGCAATTTTTTCATACATAATTCTACAACAACCTACGGGAAGCTGTATAGGCACTCAATGAAAGTTAAAGTGTTAAAATGAAAATGTATTTGCTGCGCATGCGCGACACGACCAACATGTGATTCACCACGACTAAACCACATGTGGACGGATGCGCATGTTTTGAATGAAACTCAGGTATCTTGCAAAACCGGACCACTACCCAGGTGGACGCAGATCAACTGATTGCAATCATTGTCTAACTTTATATATAGGAGAGCTAGGAGAGCTCCGTCGGTGGCGCATTATTACTGAAATTATGACATATTGGGCCAAGGGGCCCACTTACTACACAATGCCAAAAAAATATTGGTATTTTCGCCACCATTGTGAAAACCAGATATTATATATAAAGTATTGGCCACACTGAAATGAGGAAGCAAGCCGACTAGCATGCTGCGGTGTTGTTACCACGTGTGAGTTGATGAATAGGACCTACGGTGCTTTTGAACAAACACCCTCTAATATAGGTTATAACTAAACTGTGACATTAGGTATACAGCCACTGTACATGCCAGGTCAAATACCAATCCAAACACACAACTGTCACCTCACTTTGTTTCAAAACTGTTAGTTAAAAGGGAGAAAACCTGCGAGTGACGAGTCGGCCGGACAAGCCTCACCTATTCACCGGCTAACTAGCATTAACCTGCATCTAAAACACAGACACACTCACAGTTAACCATTGCGTACAATCCATAGAAACACAACCAAACGAGTATCTAGTTGCAAGTATCACTACATACAAAGATGACTTTTTAAAAATACGGTCTAGTTGTGCTACGGTTGCATCCACGTGTCACTTTTCCATGCGCACTGTTTAACTTACTGGTGCACACAACACGCTCCGAGTGTAAAACGTGACACTTAACTGGTAACACTGCAATTGCATGTTAGAAACTTAAATGGAGAGCATATTGTTTACCTCGTCTAGTGTACCCAAGGGGAAAAAATCCATATTGTACGCCGTTAAAGTCTCCTCGCCTGCTCCCCACCGCGCCGCCATCTTGCTAGTGTACTCCCTAGTAGCCCGACTGGTTTCCGAATGAAAATCAAGAATGGCAAGCCGGCTGGGGACACGTGGTCTAACATTCCCGGCAAAATGACGCAGAATGACCAGGGTGGTCAAGGGTTATGGAGTCACGTTTTGTAGTTCTATTCAATGCAAGAGTTATCCAGTGTGCTACTCGTAGTGGCTGGCTGTGCTGCTGCATGATAATATAATAAAACAGTTGCTTTTTATCCTAGTGGTGACACTAGGACTAATGTCACAGACAACAGAATGGGAATCTAATGCATTATTTGATAAATACGGCTACAGAAAACAGGCAAAATAAAGGCCACTCCCCTTTATGGAGGGTGCTGATAACAATTACTGGTGCAACTATTCTCTTATTTACTGAAGTCTTATAATATCCCTGTAGAATAGTTGTGGGTTACTTGCATTGTTTTATTCATTTTTTTCTAAACTAATGTTTAGAAAAAGTCAATGCTTAATATAAACATCCGATATATAAAGACAATAAAACACAGTACTATTGTGAAATTCTTCAGGTCAAACTCGTCCTGCAAGTCCAGTCAGGTCATGTCTTTCCTCTGGAATGGTTTCTGGGGAAATAGTCCGACCTCCAGTACACGTGGTGGTCGTAAAGAATTAGGGCCAATTTTTTTTTCGTTCTGACTTTTTCGGAGAACTTTAATCCGAGAAAAAGTCAGAATGTTAAAGAAGTTAAGAACTGAAGTGTCTTGATGATAGACATTAAATGTCTAAAACAAAAACGGAAATTATACTTGAAAGGAATTTTAAAGCAAGCTAATTTCAGTGTAAGGACAATTTGTAGGGCTATTAAAATGTACTGAGTTATATTCAGAGGTGTTCCCAATATTTCTTCATTCATTCATTCTCTATAGGTTCATTCTGTGCAGTTTTTTCAACCCTTTTTATATACATGGAATGGGCACAATATTGACTCTAAGTAAATGATGAGTAATAATTCGGATAAAGAAAGCACTCAAAGAAACTGTAATGATTATATCTTGTATGCTTGCATGACCATATAAGGGTTACCTGCCAATTATATTTTGTATGCTTGCATGACCATATAAGGGTTACCTGCCAATTATATTTTGTATGCTTTCATGACCATATAAGGGTTACCTGCTTATCAACTT
>CAAKHC010006622.1:69333-93510 GCA_901007825.1 Macroramphosus scolopax | reverse complement strand
GGGGGGGGGGGGGGGGGGGGGGGGTGAACAAAACAGCTGCAAGACAAAAGACTCAGATATGCACTGATTGCATGAACTCACCTGAGATAATTTCACTGCTCCACCGGGAGCATTTTGAATTTTTTTTTTTGTTAATTTATGAGGAACAAGCTCTTTTTCAGCAGGTGTTTGTCTTCTGTCAGAGGACATAGAGTACGTGTGCAGATGTGTGCCTCAGTTATCCAGTCAGTCAGTCTCTGTGCAGGCACTTTGCTGTCTGTCATATAGTGTCATGGAACTGCTGCTGCGTGTTCCCACACTGGAGAGAAGCAGGCGAAAGGAGGGGGAACTTCATTATTGTCAGAGAGGCATTTTGAGTAATGCGTGGTTGTGTTGACAGAGCGGGAATCTGTATCTGCAAGAGTCAGGGGATTGAGAGGACCAGGGTAGAGAGAGCATGCCTGACCATGCAGTCAGCGGTGAGGTGCTCAGCTTCTGAGCCTAATTGCTCCTGGAAGCAGAAGCCATTTCCCATATCGCATCCACACAACCCTCCTTTATTTCTTCTCTCTGACTCTTTTCTTTTCTCTCATGTGGTCCTGTGCATGCCTCTATCTCTGTATTTCATATCTGCCTTTGTTCTGAGTTCATCATTCTAGTCCCTGTATCTCCTGTAAATGTCACATCCGCAGATGCCGACCTACAAGCTGAACATAGAAGCAAATGTAGACAGAACAGAAGAGAAAGATGAAACGCCTCAGTAAGAGACAAAACAGTGTTGTGTGTGAAGGGGAAATGAAAGGAGGGAGGAGAAGACAAGTGGGGAGAACAAGAGGAGGCCCGCAGGGTTGTTCATTGTGTATTGGCCCTGAGAACAGTGTCTGACACCATGTATGACATGTAACTGTGATGCCTCTGCCAGTTCACTGGTGTGTAGCGAATGTGCCTGTCAGCTTTCGTTTCAATGGAGACATTTATTTGTCTTTTGTTAGTACATTGGCTGTGAGTGACAGACAACAGGGATCTGAGATTTGTTAAACTGCCTCAACTCACATGGGGGGGGACTTGATTCATGGATATACTAGACTGCATGTGCGTATTTTCTGTCAGCTAAATCTGAAATTGTCACATATTACATTGTCTGTAAACTGTCAGAACACATCAGCGATAGGGCTCAGTCTGCTTCCCATCTGACAGGATCAGGTTCATAAGCAGCAGAGACATCTAGCTCATAGGAGTCGGCTATGTGGTCGTGTGTTTGTCTAGTGAAGTGTGAGATTATGAGATTGATGGCTCAGGGAACGGGCACACTCGAGCCACAGAAGTTCTGGAATGAACGTGAAGGGAAACCGAGGAGAAGAGAAAGGAATTGGAAACAAAATCAGGACAAGCTGCAGGATGGTCAAGGTAACATCAACTAGATGAGAAGATTAAATTGACAGAGAAGGAAGATTAGAGCAGTGAGAAAGTAGCAGAAAACAGCCTGCATGGGCAAACAGTCAGCAGTTGAGTGAGTGTTTACATGCAGCTCTTGTTGGTTGTCACTATACATGTGTGCACATTTGCATGTGCGTGCTCTTCCTGCCTCCCATGGGTCTCTAGTGTCCCTGCACTCCAGGTGGGCATTGCATTTTTAATCGATACTGTCTGTAGTGATTAACAACAGTCTTCTCTCTGCAGTAGAAAACAGACGGAAGGAGCGAGAGAGGGAGGCGGAAAGAGAGATGGAAATCTGTCATACATGTGGCAGGATGTGTGAGTGTAGATGTGTGTGTGTGTTTGTGTGAGCATTTGTGTTTGTTTGGCAGTAATGACCCTCTGCCTCTGGGCTCCTACTGAGTATGTTTATCTCCAACAGCAGCACCGGGCAAAAATAGACGATGCATCACTGCCACACGCACGCACACACATGCGCGCGCGCGCACGCACACACACCTCACGGATGTTCTCCTTTCCCTCTCCTCCGCTGTACTTGCCTCTCTCTTTCAACAACATGTGCAAACACACACACAAACACACGCAGCTTTCGCTCAATTCCGTACTCCAAAGCTCACATGCAATTAAGGCTCTTTCTTCCTATTTCACTCTCCCTCCCATGTGTGTTGCAATATGCCTGTTAATGATGCACCACTGCCAACTTCCTGCCTCCGACGGAGAGAGAGAGGAGTGGAGTTAGTTCTGGTGAACATGCTCTGCTTTGTACCACTCCCTCTTATCCCTCCACCCCTCTCTTCTGTGTTGTTTTCCTCAGTGGTAGCCCATGCGAGCAGCGTGTGGACTGAGCGCAGCTGTTTCGGTCAGAGAAGAGCCCAACATGTGAGAAGATGTCTGTTGGAGGTTGTGCTTGTCCCGGTGAGTGCTCCGTTCTCTCTCTCTCTCTCTCTGTTTGCCCTCTATTCCCCTTCTTTTCCTCTTCCTCCTCTGTGGTTCTGTCAGGGAGATGACTTATGTAAAAGAGCTGCAAAGCCGCCTCGGGCCAGCATCAAGCTGTGTGAGTTAGTGAAGCCATGCTACACTCTCAACACATGACCTAAAACAAGCGTAGAGACCGAGGCTACCACTTCGGGATTGAGTTGTTCAGCAGAGCTTCTCTGTCACACCAAGCTTGCTGTGCAGCAGATCAATCGCTGTTTGAGTTTTGCCTTATACAGAGATATCAATATTTCCCTTGCTGTATCTTTCACCTCTTGTTTCAGCTTCATCTGTAAGTGCACAAGAAGGAAATGTACTCTTCTGCATCGCATTCTGCTTTTCTTCTCTTTCTAAAATGCCGATGCACATCTGCTTCCTGATTATTTGTGCTCCTAAATGCTTTTTTGTTGCAGTAATTGTTATTCTGGTGTTCTGTGCTGAATTAATGTATCTAATGCACAATGGTTTAAAGCTGGTCTCTTGATGAGTTTCAACCATTAATGAGGGCACTTTAGAAGATTTAAGTAAGAGTTGATTTTGCATGTAGTTAAGCTGCTCTTACAGCTCTTTGTCATTGTGACTTTGCATTTTCCATTTTTTTTGTTTACTTTAGATCCCTTCGTGTCTTGAGCTTTAATTAAATCAGAAGTCTGATATGCTTTGCTTTTCATTGTTTCATGTCTTACTCTTTTGCTACAGTATCAGAGCAAGCAAACGGACATCTTTGAACCAACATGCCTGCCTGCACATGTAACTCTTTAGCAATCAAAACGTTCCTGCAGATTTTATCAAGTCGATCTTATTATTTGTTCTAACTTATTAAGGTAATTTCTTTCTAATGGCACCCCAGTGATGAGAGGAGACAGTTGCCTTGTGCACAGTGAAAGCCTAAAAGTGCCAGGGGACAAGCTCCGAGAAGCACATGGGAGCGAGTAACACATAAAAATTGAATTGTAGCATCTGCTCGGGGGAACTCAGAGAGCGGAGATTAAATTAGGGTGTCAGTCTAATTTCAATCGGGCGGCTATGATTCATTGGCAGTCGGATATCAGATGGAATAATGTCAGAGAGGCCCCTGCTTGATGTTCTCATTTTAGATCTTTCGTCTTGTCTACTTTCTCACTTCCTCAAACTCGCTCTCTCCTTTTAGTTTTTGGCCTCTTCCTCCCTCGTTCCCTCTGTTGACAGACTTAACTGTGGAGCAAAAACATTTAATGACATCCACATGTTTCTGAAGGTCCACCAGAGGATTTTGCCATATGGATGTTGTGAACGAGCAGTTGAAAACATCTACACATTGTTCAAATGTGCAGCGTGCACAGTATGTATACTCCTTCACACACACACCACCATGGAGAGCCTGCTGGGGCAAGTTTAGGCTGGTGCATCTTTCAGAAACCCACAGAGCAACATGGATCAACTCTGCTTTGCAGCTCTCTCTCTCTCTCTCTCTCTCTCGGTCTGCATTCTGTAAATCATTAGATGTGAATGCTGGTTTGTTTACATTCTTGTACGATGGTGGATGGAGGATCCTCCCCGTCCTTTTTCGTGCGAATCCATAACGGCAAAACAAATGGCTCCGCTTATCGTGATATAATTTCTTCTTATGCCTTGCAAACAACATAATAACATGAGAGAATAGAGGAACGGAGCTGCAGATTTACACGTCTGTATTCATGATGCAGAATTTGAGCCTCGTCAAAAAAACATTGACAGCGTTCTGACACCATGTTGTTGTTGTGACTTCGCTGTGAATCAGCCTTTCATAGGTTTTGCTCCCCGCACGGAGGAGATCTGTCCTAACACAGTAGAGCAATCACATCCTTTGTTCTGACTAAGTGGTAAAAATAGATTGCCTGTGTGCTGAAGATACCCCCCCTCATTCTCAAATGCACCCACTCAAGCACACGCTCCCCTCGGCTCACCACTCTCACTCTCACCCCTCCCTTCACCTTCTCATCTCACTCTCTGCCCCTCTTTCTGTTTCACTCTCTCCCCCTATGTCATTCCCTCATCCCTCATTCACTGCCTTTTGCAATAACAGTGTTACCTCATGCAGAAAGTCACATGGCTCCTGATCGGAGAAAAGTGACTTAAAGCAGAGCCAAGATGGCAGCTCAACAGCCAGGGCTTTTTTGATTACACAACAACATGACGGGCTCAGCTTTATCTCGCTCGACTGTAAGCCTGTGCCTCCCTCTCTATCTGCTTCCTCACTTCTTCTCTCCTCTTTCTCCCCTCCTCACTCTACCCCTATCATGTTTGCTACATCAAAATGGCTAAATGTGCAGAGGCAAAGAAAAAGAAGGAATGCGTGGGAGACAGAGATGCTGGGGAGTCCGAGAGGAGGGGAGGGGGGGTTGGGGGGGTTGGGTGCAGAGTGGAGAGGAGCTGTTGTGATGTCACATCTGCTGCAGGCCGGCAGGATGGCAGTGGAAGGCTGGCATGTGCCACACAGCCGAGCAGAGGGGGAGGGCGGGGAGTAAGATTGAATGCGTGGGAAGGAAATGATTCTTTTTTCTTTAAATAAAGAAAGAAACAAGCACGTCATTCTTTGCGGCAGAGTCTTTAATACCCAATACTGAGACAGAATGTGACAGCAACAGTGCTCAGACTGTGCTGAAAAAGAAAAGGTGCAAGGACAGCCGCAGAGTTGTCTGAAAGCACTGTGCTGTATCTCTGGGCCACATGTGAAGTGTGACTGTGTGTTGTGTAAAAGAGTATATGGATCTCATCATATGGAATTCATCATCACATTTAATAAATCCATCCTGAATCAAACAGTCTTTTTGGGTGACTGGTCGCTGCCAACATATAGTATGAATTTCGGAGACTATAAATGACACTAGATGTGACAAAGTGTTGGAAAATCAAGACAAATGTTGTAATTTGGGGGCTGTTATAGAATCCACTCACCATCAAACCGAATTTACATGCTGCATTTAGGCAGTGAAGTCAGGAACAGTGTGTCTGGTTTAAATCAGATCAGCAAGACATGAAGATATCAGGAAGTGGTGTTCATCCATTGTCATTGAATGAGTTGCCAACATGGTTGATTATGCAATTTGTATTTAATAGGACATTTAAGTTTTATTTAGAGGCTGTGCTTGTGAATCAAAAGTGATAACGTTTCAGTGTGTAATAGGTGTTGTATTATTCAGTAGAAGAGCTACAACACTAGTCTCTATATGTACTGCTTTGTCTGTCCCTTGTGCTCAGCTACAGAAAATAAATTTGCATGAGTTCTGCATCGTAATAAATAATATATATGATTACATACAGAATGTGGTGGATTTGAATTTTTTAAAGAGGAAATGTCATTTCCCCCCCTTGATGTGAGAACAACACCCAGCCAACTGGGCCCCAGCCAAATTTGTATTCAGCTTCCTTGGACACACCACAAGGGTTAACCCAGATGGGTTGACGACGGGCCCTTGGTGGCCCCCAAACATGTCCCATATCCGTAGAATTTTGCCCACTTGGGATTCATTTCACATGTTTGCTATGCCAATTTTTAGCTGCCTTGTTGCTATCACCACCAGTCAGGTGTCACAACACACCTTCTCGACAGGTTTATGTTTGTGCTGTCTGGTGTCAGTGACGAGAATCTAGAAAAGATGATTTCATCAATACTGCGTCACAATGACATAACTTTGCTCACAGATCGAAAATGTATTAAGGTATTCACGTTGGCAGTGTTTGCTGAGAGTAAAGCAGCCACTCTAACCTTATTTTTTAGCTATCTCAGTCTTCATCAGGGTCAGTAATCTGGGCTCTTGGTCAGTTTTTTCAGTGTACTGCTGCCTTGGTTATGTACCACTTGTGTACCACTGGAAGGATCTCAGGCGTTTAGATTATACATAAGATAGTATATAAGATGTTGTTGGAGGCTAAGAAATCGTCAGATCTTGTGCAGTACATGCCGATCAGCCTGCCTCAAACTGCATGGTGATGAAGGACTCAATTCTATTTTATAAGACTGTCATATTCTGATTGCATTTAATGTTATCAGTGACTGACTGCCAACCCCTTTTGCAAAGTTCTCTGTGTCCTACTTCGTATGCGTGTACTATGTCTGCACAAAGAATCAAATTATTAATGAAATTGCATTAGGAACAAGGTTATTATCCAAATCGCAAGACCTGCAATTTATTTCCTGCAGATGAAATATGTCACAACATGCCACTACAATCCGAACATTGTGGTGCTACAGCAATAAATTATAATTATTTTTTTTCAGTCAAAATTAAATGCAAAAATGATCATGACCACTTAAATTACATGCAATATTACATAAATTGTTCCCCCAACTGGTCCCCGGGGGCCGCTAAGTGGCTGCCCAGTGCTCTGGTGTATGTGTGCTCACTGTGTTTTCGCATGTTCACTGCCATAGAGATGGGTCAACTGCAGAGAAGAATGTCCCCTTGAGGGCAAATAGAGGAATTAAAAAATATAAATAAATGAATGTGTGTATATTATACAAATATAATCTGTAATATTTTTATTTAACCTAATAAATAACGATTATACTTTCACTTTCTAACAATGATGAAACCACAAAGCCACAATAACTAATGAAAACGTCACACCTGCACCTTCATCTATCACTGCATCAAATGTCATACAGATATACAGATACTGTACTGTATATATCTTTAAAAAAAAGTATTTTAAGTAATAAGAACACAATAATTTAAAACCTTTATTAGTGAATAAGTTACTGACTAAATGATGCAGATAATATTTGAACAATACTTTAGTTGTGAATAGTATGCAAGATTAACTCCTATCTAAAGATCATTCTACTCTGAAGGATGAGGAAGATGTTTGCGGTGTTTTCCAGCAGAGGGAGATGTGGCTCTGTCACATCTCTTATTTCAGTTCATCAGCACAAACGGGGCCAATAGCTGCCTGGAAATAATTGTTTGCCCCAGGAAACCTAAGAACACATTTTATCATTCACTTGTTATGCATATGAATGGTATGTAGATATGTATATATTCAGTATAGTTCAGTCTCTCTGTAAGTATTATTGTATGTGTTTAATATATTTCCAGGCAGCTCTTATGATTAGATAGTGGTTACCTTAAGAGGTTCCAAACATGTAACACCCCTAGAATACACCTGGTTTCTGCAGATTGGCTGCAGGTTATGAGGAGTGCTTTTGGAGTATTGCAAATATGGCCCCATGCTTTGGAGGGAGGAGGAGGTAGCTGGTTGATGACGACATAAAAATTCCAGGCCGATCATTGCATTCTCCTATGATCTGAACATAAAACGTTGCTGCAGATGATATTGTAAATCTCTGGTCTCTGCCTGATCTGGGGTTTATGCAGTACGAGTCCCTTGTGTGCTTCAGATGTGTTTACTCTGAGCCGCTCAATGAAATCCATTGCTTCACTTCTCTTATCTGCACTGGTTTATATAATTATACAAAGTGACCGGCAGCTTGAGAGAATGCCTCAACAAATTGAGCTTTAAATGCACTTAGAGACCACAATAGTCTTTCTGCCCTTCAAATATATTGCTTGTAAACATCAGAGTGGTTATTGATTAAAAGTGAGGCTGCAGATTATGCTCTTACATAATCTGAGGCTATGAACGGATCAGGGCCGTGGTCTAAAGGATTTGAGGCATCAGCAAAGTCAATCATTTTTTACAAGCCTTTACAAAGTTGTTTTTGAATTAACCAGCGTTTTTAGGCAACTAGTCAGTCATTCGGGTTTATTGAGAGGTGCAAACTGAAGCTATGAGTTCTGCTCCAGAGATCTGATGCATGGTATTTAAATCAAGGCAATGATGTCGTGTAGGAGCGGTAAAGCAAGGACCGTGCAAGTTCCTATAGTTCCCGACAAGTGAATTTCATAATTATGATTTCATTTTTCATGACTGATGATTGGGACTGAGGATTGTGAATTAGGCTTCACTGCTGCTGCCATACAAAAGTTTAAAAATGCAGCAGATACTATAGTGCTACTTTTTCTGTGATGTAATATTTTTCCAACTCGATTATGACATATAGCCAACAAAATGCATCTCGCTCTTTTTTGTTTTGTTTTGATAAAGTTCCATTGTATGTGACACTGAAGCAGAGTTTAGGTTGGATATTTATTGATTTTGTTTTTCAGACGAGTGTAATGTTCCCCTCTCACAGACTTTCCAAAATCCAGCAGCAGCTACACATGCAGCTTACACACTGATCCCTCACTATATTAATCAAACACCCATGTATAACAAAGCAGCTGTCAGAGGGATCCAACCGGTACATTTTGCGGTTAATGCCTATGTACTTTTAATTAAGTGGGATTTTTCAAGCCTGATATCCTAATGGAGTTTTTTTTGTGTGTTTTGCTGTATGACTCTTTCTTTTAATTAAGGATGTATGAAAAAACACAACTGACGTGTGTGTATGTGTGTATGTGTGTCGGGATGGGCGGAGGACCCGTGAGGAGGCGGGGCCTTTGTTTGTTCGAGTCTGTCTCTCGACTGGCAGGAACAAAGGGTCTTGTAGTAGTAGTAGCAAGGTGACGCCGCACCACTATACAAATGTCGGTTAACACCAAAAGTAGGGAATTCCAAATAGACGGGAACTAGTGGGAGTGTTTGACTTTCTTTTGCTTGCCGTCTTGTTTGGGAACAGAGGAGTGTATCATCAACCGACGGAGCTGGAGCTCTCTCCGGCTAGCAGCGAGGCTAGCTGGCTAGAAACACCGAGCGGAGGTGTTGAGCAACACCGGGTTTAGGTGGACATTTCTCTGCAGGTAACTCAAGCCTACAGCCACACAAGTTGAGCAGCAACCCTGGTTCACAGTTAAAACAATTCAAGCATAGACATTTATAAGCGGAAAGTGGAGATAGTGCAACAAGGTTAATAGCTTAGCAATGGCATCCGTCCTCCGGTTAACGGTTAATGAATGCGGCCCTGTGTGTTAAATGAAAACTGGCTTCTTGTTGAATATCTGCTGTGCATGTCCACTATACCAACATGTCTGAATACCAATAATCAGTACTGGTAGGTTAAGTCTCAACACATTGTTTGGATTGTTGTATTTACGTAGAGCCACTTGCAGCATCTGCCAGGATGCAGCTCTATTGTTTGCAGCGATCAGTCATGGCGGACTAATCTGCACGAAACACCATTAAAAGTTGTTCCTCTCCATTAGTGCTCACTTGATCATAATCAGATTATTTTATCTATAATAAGTCAATGCTGCAATCTTTTGGTATACGTCCCCCTCCCCCTCAAGATGACCCCTGACCCTGTCTTTCACAATTAGGTCTACCCATTAAAATAGACACGATACTCTGTTACACTGGGTCTCTAATAAGTATGTTGTGTCTGAAAGGGTCAGATTTGTTGGTGTTCAAAAGTGATAAAAAATGTTTTCTGCTTTTGTGCAAGAAATTCTAAGCGTCATACTGAGGATGGGGGATTAATTAAAGAAATAAACATGAAGTCTCTTTGAATAAGAAGGTGCTGGTCTGCTAGAACAGTTTTAAAATACACAATGACAGGGATTGTACATTCTTCCAGATCATATTCTGTCAGTTGATGTTATGGTTGTGGTGGTGGACATCTGTCTGTCATCCCCATAGGCGTTCTATGATTCCAATGATTTTCATACTTAACAAACCACTCAGGAACGCCTTTGTTCTCATCTGCATTCCCTATATTTCATCCCTTTCCTTTTCCGTTAAGTTGTCACTCGTCAGTAAATTAGATAGAAGAATGTTGGATTTAAGAAACTGCTAAGTATTTGGGGTGGGACATGTATGTGTTGCAATGGGGTTGTGTTTGCACAAAATGTTTCAGTGTATACTTGAACCAAGAATAATTATATTGGTGGTAAAGCCTGATGGTATTGGGAACCTTTATTAGGTCGTCTGAGAAAGTCATCTCCATAGTAATGTGGCGGTGGTGTTGTGGGGGTGACCTGTTATGACTCTGGTATACTGAAGAGAGGAAGTAAATGAAGGAGGAGATCTAGTTATTCAAGCATAAGAGACTTGTCTGGCAAGGAGGACAGACAGATCAGAGTTCACGCAAACATGCTTAATCTCAAATTATGTTTCCCTTCATCTACTTGTCTTGACTTGGACCCCCACCAGCTCGCAGATTCCAAAAATACAATCCAGCTTGGCTTGACCCTGCTCTAGAGTGGTCCACATTGCCTTCCATTTTTCATGCTAAGTTTCGGTTTGATTTATTACTATCCCCCTTCGTATGCCAAGCTGACAGTGACGTACTGTGTTATGCATAAATTGTGACAAGTTAACATTATGTTTCCTTCAGGTGCCTATTGGTAGTGCCACATTTACAGGGCACTCATAGACGTCATTAACAAGAGGGATAATACTGGAAGAGTTACAATTCTCTATGATGCGGAAGTTTCTAGGCCTTTTGTATCATATAGAATTTCTCAAATATATTAAACATTGATACATTATGGTTGTGATGAGGCAGTCAGGGTTACATTTCTAGCAACTTCTTTTTTTCTTACACATTCCCACTCCACCACTGTCTGGTAGCGTTTAAAATGTCATAAGTCAGACTTAATTTCATGCAACCACTGCATGTGTGAGGTCTCCTTTTGTTAGACAGATAGAATAAGTGTTTTCCCAGTGCCCTGAATTGTTAGAGCATGACTGCTTCATCTGGGAAGACAAGGGTTAACAACAGCCAGGGCAGGGAGTGGGGGGATGGGTAGACGAGGCAACTGCAAGGGGGAGAAGGGGGGCATACATGTGTAGAGCAACACTGTGATCGACTAAGCAGAGGTGAGGGGTCCCTATAACAGTTTATGTGGTACGAGAACAAGCCTGACCATCTCCTCTGCATATACCCCATTCCACTTTGCTGATTATTTCCTCATACTCCTGCAATAAATATTGCAGTTTTTTCCACACGATGATTTGTTTTCTGTCCATTTGCCAGATTGAAGATGCATCAGATAATGAAAGCAGCAGGAAATGGTTTTAGGCAGCGTGCTTTTATTTGGGTAAATCTCAATAAAACATCCGAAGTTAGATTACTTGGATGATGTTGTGATTTGAAGGAGCTAAATCTAAGTAATCTAAATCTTCTCTAAATCTCTGCTCCCCTCCCCTCTGCTCTGTGCTTGTGTGCAGGCTGTTCGTCAAAGTCATTCAAGCTGTACTCTCCGAAGGAGCCCCCCAACGGTGGCAGCTTTCCCCCTTTCCACCCAGGCGCTATGCTGGACAGAGATGTGGGGTAGGTCGGTTTATATTGTCAGGACACTTGGTGCTCCTGTGCATTTTCAGTCATTCAGTCAGATAGTTATTGCCTTTCTTTCTAGATCTTTCAGGATTTAGTATTATAGTTTGACGTGGTTTTTCTGAAGAATACAGCACTTTTATTTTTAGATGAGGGTGTTATTTATGAACAGTCGTTTCTATTGATGTTTTCTGGCTTCTGTTGTACATCGTTGCACATTTCCTGGCTGTCCTGTTAAATCACTACAAAAAGATGCAGCATCTTTGATACTGGTGTCGGAATCAGATCAAAAGAGAGCTACACAGAACCTGAGTTAAATGTGTTTTATTAAGAAGGCAGAAATAGCCATGATCAACATTCTCTTAAATTAAGCGACAGTTGTTACACTAATATGCAGTGTTGCTCTCATTACCCTTCATTATATGTATGTATACTTGTTTAATGCAAGGGCTTACGATACTTGAATCTTTCTTTACTATGCCCCCTTATTGTATTATATTGTGTACTTACTATAAACATGGAGTTGATCGTAATAATGATCATAATACAGATCACAACATACACTGAATGTTCTGTATATACATGAATAATATTTGCATAATGTTGCACCTGTGAGATCATGTTTCCTGATTTGTTTGTGTTTTGTTTCTGTCAGGCCTACACCCATGTATCCCCCGTCGTACATGGAGCCAGGAATGGGGTAGGTTCAATGGCTTGTATTGTTGTTGTCAGAGCTTAAAAAAAAATTGAAGTCATCAAGGACCCTGATGCCTGCTTGGGACCATGGATCCTTTTTGGGAGTTTTGTGGAAAACCACTGAAGCAGCTCCAACTGCAGAGTGTTAAACACCTTGTTTCCTGTTCCAGGAGACCAACACCGTACGGGAACCAGACAGACTACCGGATATATGAGCTGAACAAAAGGCTACAGAACTGGACAGAGGTGAGAGACCCTCGTAATTGACTAAGAGAGAAATATAAACCCAACCAAAACAAGGTGTTATAACAGTCTGCAGTGCTACATTTTGCCGCTTACTTACTGTTGCCATGTTTCCACAATTTACCTCCCAGCTGCTGTTTATTCGTAGCTAACTATGCAAGGGATTTTGAGGAAATTAATCCTGAAACCTCTCCGACTCAATTTACATTCAGGCTTTAATAGGATTATCTGATCAACCTGACTAAGATGTAATTGGAGCGGCAACTGTTTACATGCCAGAGGGAGCAACTGAGTATCTGTAAAGAGTCAAGTTTTTTCTGTACTACAACATATACACATAAAAGTCTCGTGTTCAGCAAAACAACCGATATCTGAATCACATCTTGCCTTGTTTGGAAAGCCCATCTTCAATTTCTATCTGTAATCTCATCTCCATGGTAACATTTAGAGCCACTTGTGTCCAACTAGGTGGTGTGAACGTTAATAATCTGTCGTCTTCCATTAGACTTCAAAGTATTTCCTTCCATAGTGTTAATAAAGACCATTAGGACTGAATGTAATGGTTCTTCTCCTTTCAGGATTGTGACAATCTGTGGTGGGATGCCTTCACCACTGAGTTCTTTGAGGATGACGCAATGCTGACCATCACTTTCTGTCTGGAAGATGGACCAAAACGATACAGTAAGATTAAGTAAAAGAAAGTGTTGATGTAATGTGAATGTGAAGACAACTGTTTTCATTAAATTAACTCACTGTCTTTGGTGTATATTTTTTCTTTAAACTTGCAGATGATTTAATGCTAATATGTTGTATATAGTAAATTTTACAAACATTTATAAGACTTATCATAAGATAAGGGTTGTTATGCAGCTTTTACTCTTGATTAGATCGATCTATTTCATCCTAATTATCTTTGAATTGGTTTTCTTTTACTTTTGTAATTTACTGATTCTTTGGTTTGCTCATAGCCATCGGAAGGACGTTGATTCCACGATACTTTCGGAGTATCTACGAGGGGGGCGCCACGGAACTGTTCTACGTCTTGAAGCATCCAAAGGAGTCCTTTCACAGTAACTTTGTATCTCTCGACTGTGACCAGTGCACCATGGTTACCCAGAACGGCAAACCTATGTTCACGCAGGTACACTGCCACCTCACCAATGAATGGTCTTACTTACTTTCCTTTGTGACGACTTCTAATCTTTCTTTTTAATTCTTGGAAAAGGTTTGTGTGGAGGGCCGTCTGTACCTAGAGTTCATGTTTGATGACATGATGAGAATCAAGACCTGGCACTTCAGCATCAGACAACACAGAGAGGTCCTGCCGAGGAGCATTTTGGCAATGCATGTAAGTTCTGGTCTCAGAAAAACACACACAAATACTTTACCTTTTACGACCCATCTCTTACCATTTAACCTCATCACGCAGGATCCTCAGATGCTGGATCAGCTGGCTAAAAACATCACCAGATGTGGGCTGTCCAACTCCACCCTCAACTACCTCCGTGTAAGCAAGTTTCCTTAGAATCAAGCTTATCTTTCCCAGATTAGTATTTGGATTTACTTCACTTCCACGTGTAACATGTCCTAATGTTTCTTTTGTGATTCTGCCCTAAGCTCTGTGTAATTTTGGAGCCCATGCAAGAGCTGATGTCCAGGCATAAGACCTACAGTTTGAGCCCCAGAGACTGCCTGAAGACTTGCCTCTTCCAGAAGTGGCAGAGAATGGTAGCACCTCCAGGTAACACAGACAGACAGACACATTCACTTTTTATTACAGAGTTTATCTTAGACTCATAAGACTTTCATGCATCGTGCCAAAGGTCCGGAAACCTCTGACTCGTCTTAGATTTGACAAATCATTGTCTTCCTTTTCTGTACGTGTAGCTGAGCCAGCCAGACAAGCACCAAACAAGCGGCGGAAACGGAAGGTGTCTGGTGGGAGCACCGTGAGCTCTGGCGGAGGCAGCAATAACAACAGCAACAGCAAAAAGAAGAGTCCAGCCAACAACTTTTCTCTCTCCAACCAGGTACCTGTAAGCATTACATCTACTTGACCCCTATCTGCCCCTCCAAATTCAGCTGGGGAAGGTAGGGGAAGAAAAGGCAGGGAAGGTGGGGGGGTTAGGCTCGAGTGCTAGTTGAGAAAGTTGGGAAGTAGTTTGTAGGTGTAGCAGGTTGTAGCTTGGGTATTTAGTGTGTTGGAGTAGGATTCAAAGCAGGTCAGAATAGATATAGCTTATGGCGACATCTGCAGGTGGGCTTTGTATTGAGGAGTGGTTGGGTGGTTAGGGGTCGCTGTAATTTTCCTCAGGATGAGTAGGTTTAGTAAGTAGATTATTTGATGTGAACCCCTGATGTGAACCAGTGTGGGCAGTCCCTGGTCCTCTGGGGCCACAGGCTTATGGGTATAGCACAGTTAGGTTTTCTCTCAAAATCAGCTTGATTCATTGTCTACAGAATTACCACTAAACCTATCAGAGCACATGATTCACTCAGCACTGCTGTCTTTGCTTACTTGGTTGGATGATTGAGCGAACGAGACCCGAGGTGGAATGAAACCCTGCCTGTGATGCAGCACTCAGGGATCAGGGATGCCCACTGCTGGCCCGTAGGGAGGGCCCTCAACCCCGGTTCTCGGAACAGGGGCAGGGAGTCAGCGCCACATGGACTGCTGAGCTGTCAGGTTACATAGCCCCTTTTGACCCCAGAGGAACGCAACATTGTCCTGTTGTGACTAGGTTCTGAGTGCGAGGGCGCTAACATCTCAACATTGTAATACCTAAGGTTTCTTGGACTATAAAATTATCTGAAATCAACAATTATAATGCATTTGGTTTTCAATTATGTGAAAAGTTAGAAACTGAGGATGAATTTGAAAATCTGGATTTGATTCCAGTTAGAGCTCACCATTAGGCCAAAATCATTTATGTACTGTAGTTGCAGCTCGAGCGTGCAGCCAGTCATTCCGCCCACCCCCTGTATAATGGGGATAATATGTACCGGCCCTTACTGTCCCCTTTAGGACGTGATGATGGTGGGAGAGCCCACTCTGATGGGAGGGGAGTTTGGTGACGAGGACGAGCGTCTGATCACGCGGCTGGAGAACACACAGTACGATGGGGCGAATGGCCTGGAAGATGAGGACAGTTTCAACAGCTCGCCTGCTCTGGGGGCACACTCGCCCTGGAACAACAAGGCCCCCTCCAGTCAGGAGAGCAAGAATGACAACTCCCAGTCGTCCCAGTAGAACGCTGAGGTCCCAGCCAGCCCCTTTTCAATGCGTAAAACTACTGGGATCCACCTGAGCCACTTGTGTTCAATTTGCTTTTGTTTATTTTGTTCAGTTCTGTTATTTCAAAGACAAAAGCAGAGTGGTTAGGGAAAGGGATACAAGTTGATGGACTTGAGAGAGCTCTAAGCTGTCACATGAAGGACTCTAGCTCCCTCACGTTGTTGCGTATGCTCAGTGGTGCTCAGCCTTGGCCCTTGTCAGCTCGGCTCCAGTCAGTCCTCTCAGAGGTGTGGTGAGACCCCCCCATCATCGCTCACCACGGCACTATAGCCAGAGTTGGTATGTCCTGTTGTCCGAGTGCTCACCATGGCCACCATGTCAGTGGGTTCTTGTTCCAACCTCGGGTCTCTCAGGCGTGCGTTTTCCTTGACGACGCACCTCGTTGTTTCTGTTGTGCTCATGTCACAGGAAAGAATTGCTTCGCTTTTATTTAACTTATTTTTTTTGCAGGCTGCAGAAAACTGTGTGCACTCTTAGTAATAAAATTCCTCATCCGGTTTTTAAAAATTCAATTATTTGTTTTTGTAGGACCTGGTTGGAACAAAAACCTGTACAGTGCCGGAGCTTGAGGACCGGAGTTGAGAACCACTACGCTAAATCTTAAACACACACACACACACACACACATACACGCATACAAACACACACACACACACACACCCACACATATACACAGACACACACCCAAACCAGTGCACACACCAACACACACTCACCCACAACATGAAACATTGAGGTACAGGACAGAGGTGGTACGCAGCATGTCTGGACCAGAGCACCAGACGCTACAGAAGTGTGTTTTCATTTTCTATGTTTTAGACTTGTTTTGAATTTTTTTTAATTTTTGTAAACAATTTCTAAAAAACAGACAAGCAAGCAAGCAAACAAAAACACCCCAGAATATTCTTTGCACTGTTTTCACTATTAACTCCAATCTATTTTTCTTATCAATTGACAGTGTATTTTTTTTTCTTTTTTCATTTAATTTCTATTATCGCTAATGTAAGAACTGTAAAACATCTGAAACTTGCAGTATATTAATGTGTAAGTATTGCTGTTAGATCATTTTATTGTGATGGTAATAACTTTCATGTAAGTCTATGCTTGATATAATGTCATCCATCTGTGTCAGACGCCGTCATGAGGTCCATTGGCTTCAGTGCTAGAAAACAGGTCGGGGAGAACAAGGCTAGTGTTTTAAAACTGTACTACATCTCCTTTGATGTGAGTCCAAAGCAGCACACTGGATACCAGTTTCCCCACTAAATTTCCAACAAACGCCTGGTTCGGATCTGTTGTCTTGTCATTGCAGAACTGTTTGCTTCGTCTGGAATTCTCTATCTGGGGGTGCTCTCTTCAAAGAACATGACAGAAAAAAAATTTGCTACTCAAAATATTTTAGAAGAACAAGTTTTACAGGATTGTAAAATAAGAAAATAAGACTTTTGTATTAACTTAAGTTTCCCAGAAATGTTTTTAATCACAATTTAGAAAGCTGCAGACCAAGGAGCTCCATGTAAAGATTCTTTAGATCTTGATTACACTGCGCGGTTTTGTTTTATTAAGAATCATTTTGTTGGCTTTACTCCTCATGTTTGTGTCTGTGCTTGTATATTTTTAGGTAGTAAGTTCTGTAAAAGTTATTCTATGTATTCCTCCCTAGAACTACGAGAAACTCAATCTAATGTAAAGAGATGAAAAGCCTCTTTTTTTTTTTATGTGATTTTTAATGGTACAATCACTGATAGAAGAATTTTGCCCTCATTTTAGCAAACTGTATTTATTTTTCTATATGTACTGACATTCTGTTCCGGTCCGACCCACCTGTACAGTGCTCATTATGACATATGGAGGAGTTTGTGGGGCTGCTGAGTCGCTAATGCTGGTCGAGGTCTTTCTATGACTTTTGTCATGCAGCTCCTGAGTTAATCTGGAAGTATGTTCACATTTCAAGAGATATTTAACAGCTCCCTGTTCCATCTGAAAGATGCCCAAATAAAAATAAATAACCACCTTTTAGAGAAAAAAAAATACTGACCTCTAAGTTGTCTGTTTTTATTCTGTGAAGTTACTGTCTGTTCATGGTGAGTCATCCTCTGATGAAGAGCCACATGCGCCTCGTACGCTGGAAAATTTCCCACAATGGCGCAGCAAAATTTATCAGACCCTTTATACCCACGAGAAATCTTCAATTTCATTTCAAAACTGTAATAAGAGAGAAAATATTGAATCAGTGAGAAAAAATGCCGGACAATCTCTCTAGAATTGACCTCAAGCTGCTCCTTCAAGGTTTCCTATTAACAACCCCCACAGGAAAATGGAATATGTTGCTTAGTACAGAGCTTTTGCATCACTCCTCTGCAAAAAAAACAGTTTGATCGTAATTTGCAAAGCCTCCCAGCAGGGGTCTCACTGAGCAGCCTGTCAGAAATTCCTCCATCATTAAAACAAGCTGCCTGTAGATCCACAGTGACCTGAAGGCTGTTGTGTTTAAACCCTTCATCAATGTCTTTAACGCCCCTAGTTTACTTTGTGCCGCATCAGTTCAGCAGGCTGTCGCAGAATCTAATCTCTGTGTTCCTTAAGTGCACACTATTTAGGGTACGAGGGTCTGTGATACGTGAGACAGATGCACCCACAGCTGGCTCCTGTAGCACCTCACCATAGGGCTGGTTTTATATCTATATTTTTTGCCAGGTGTCATTGGTTATTCATGTTCGGGTATCAATAAAGATGAATTTTCACTGAAAAGATCTTTGCAGTTTGGTGTGCTGATTCTTAAATCTTCAACACAAGAGACACACCCACACAATCTGCTCAGTTTAGGTTGTGATCAATCTGACCTCAGATGCTTAGGATATCCATTTTCCTGTTCCGGGAAATGACAGATAAGACAAAGGTGGAGTTTGAGATAAGCAGCAATGTGTCAAGGATGCATTTCGCAATGGGACCTTCGTCTCCCTGCAGTTTCCTTGTAGTTCGTTTTTCTTGGTAGGGTGCAGCTAAAAGAGAAGATGTCAGTTGGCCAGAAAAGAGGAACAATGATGTGATAACGACATTTTTTTTCGGCTTTTCTGTAGCAAACATTTAATTGGCCACAGATGCAAACCTGTAGATCCGACTCAAGGTCCACTGAGTGGCTTTTTAGAGCTTTCAATAAAATCTCAGTCCTCGTGAAGACGTATTTCTGTTCAGCCTGAGCCCCACTTTGAAAACCAAGAGCCCGGAGGACTGCAGTGGTGAACTGACATCTTCTGAAGCCAATCTTAGAGTTAGTACAACATATTAGAGGATCTTTCACTGAAGAAGTATTTGTAAATCAGAATAAAGCTCATTTATTCACTCTCTTGAGGGTATAAAAGTTTAATAGATGAGGACCCAGTTCAGTCAGAGATCTTGGTTCAAACTCACAGTGGTGCTTTCATAAACAATCATTCGTGGTAGCAGCAGGAAGCCAGTGAGGTAACACATCTTTGCCGCAACACTGTCGTTTGTCAGAAACTTTGACTGTAATATTCTATTTGACGATGACAGCCGAGTCCTGCAAGCGCTCTGAAAGCTTTAACGAGCAAATTCTTCTGGGTATGTTCTCTCCTGGTAGCAGATTAAAGGATCAGCCTGTAATTGATGACTTTGGGCTGAGGTGAACCAGGGGATGAGTGATCCCGGCAAAACAAACAACACGAGTGAACAGACACGAGTCTGCAACCCCGTCTGTGTCGTTTGCATCGGTGGAGTTTAGATAGGGAAATCGGATGTTTGCCTATGGTGAACTATCAAGTTCCTCCTCATGCAAATCTATTTCCTCTCATCTCTGTAACCGAGTAGTTCAGACTGGCTCACTTGTAACTCCGAGCACGCAATATCACACTGCCCAGCAGACTGTGTACCAACTTCACACACTGAACAGTGATCTCTAGAGAGTATGCGTCACCGTTTCTTCTCTTCTTCTTCCACGTGGTGCCTCTGCAGAAGTAGGCTGTAGGTGAGTGAAACAGTCTTCATCTTGTCCATGTATCTTCTTCTGTGGAACGAGTCTTGTCACGCTCTGCTGCAAACACACGGTTCCGTCCTCTTTGCTTTTTGGCCAATAATTACTGCTCAAGTATTTTGAGGTTTTCCTTGGCAACCTTTAGATGTGTGTTCTTGAGATGCCTCTTCCCCAGCTATGTTGTCCTGCATGTCTGATCTGCTTTGATGCGTGTTTACTCTCCAGGACCGAACCCGTTTATCAAGAAACAAAACATTTCATGACTTCTTATATTTTTAGTTTCCTTCTGATTCTATCATTCTAACACTGGTTTCCTCTAGTCGATGAATCACTGACACTCTTTCCCCCCCTGACACACTCACACCAGGATCCAGTAATCTATGTAAATAAAAATCCCATTTGCTTGAACACCATGCCGCCAGTTATTTACTTCCTTGACACCCCTCTTGCTCTCCTCTCCAACATCACTCCCTCCCACCGTCTCTGTTCCTCCCTTTAAGACCCTCCCTTCTCCCTTCCCCTCTCTCCCCTCCTTCTCCTCTCAGTGCCAGTCTTCTCCAGGCAGGAACACGGTCAACTTGACAGCAGAGCATATTAGGTTCCCACAGCGTCACAGGCCCCTTATAGAATTACAAGAGATCAGAGACGCTGGACTGTACTTCACGGACGAGCCATGGATGGTGAGTAGAGAAAACAAGCTCATTATCCTCTCCTTTGTTTATCTTTATCATCTGATCACTTTTTTCTGAACACTGTCCTGTCCCACTCATGTCTGAGTTAACGTGGAGGTGCTCAGTTCAGTTTAATGTACAGTAACTGTCTCCAGGCTTCTGTTTGATTGATAAAGTAATGATGACAGTGAAGAAATACCTCAAACAACTTCCCCAGCTTGCTTTAAGACGAGGAGGGCGTCATGTGTCACACTTTAAAATTCAATTATTTGCTTAAGAGAAGTGCACCCACAAAAAAAACAACAGCGGTTGAGCGTTGAGAAGTATCACATGTATTCAAATGTTAGTTTCCCTCTTGTTTCTGATGAGTGTTTGACTGTTTATTAATGTGGGATTGCAGACATAGAGGTGATGACCGTATCTGAGGACACAGCGTTTCTGTGTGTTTACACTATGAACAGAGCTCGGACAGGTTCTGTTATTAATCCCTCATGAGTCCTGTTTTTTTTTCCCAACACCTTGACAGTCTGTTTCATACCAGCATTTTCTTTAACACACCACAGCAAGACTTGATAAGCAGAGTATGGAACAGAAACTTAAAGGGTTTTGTTATTCTGTAAAACCGAATAGGCGTTGGCGAATCATTTTGATTCCCCATTTACCAAATGTCACTGCTGCGTTTCTTCTGCCTTTTGTTTTTCCTTTGCTGTTTGTAACTCACTGTGGTTTGATTTGGTTCCCTGTGACTCAGTCTGTGGGTTTCTTCCTTCTCATCTATGAGCGTGTCATTGTACTCTGGTATTCAAAGGTTTGTCTCGTTTCCAGATGCATCGAAACAAAGGTTGTGCCATGAGATGATCCCTCTATAAACCTGCTTCCTCTGCCTGAGTCTTTCCCCACCTGTCTCACCTGTCGGCATGGGGCTACATGAACGCTTGAGGGTTTGGAGATGGCCGGGCATCTCGGGAGCCTTCAGGGCTGCAGTGGGTGTGTTGCTCCTCGGGCTCAGCCTGGGCCAGTCGGGCGCTCCGCAGGCTGTCTGTCCGGCTGCTGAGGTCCCTCAGAGCCTCACCCAGCCCCAGTACCAGGACACAGCCGAGGAGAACACTGGCGTCAGATTCATGGCCGATCTGCTGCAGTCCTTCCTCCACACAGTCCAGCCCAACCCCTTTCCCAAAGGTCAGCGTCATTGCAATTGTTTCCAAGGAATCAGAGTCTTGTTGCGTTACACTTCACCCCGGCTGCTTTATGGTAGTTTCTCACTTTTTTCCAAGATGTAGCTTCACAATTCTCCAATTTGAATTAAATCAAAATACCTTTTATACCCAGTGCTGCTCCAAATATCTCTACTGGGGCAGAGCGGAGACCTCAGCTTTAACCTTTACCTCTGCCGTACACTCAAAAGATAAGGGATTAGTTAATAATTAAGTTAATGTGCATTCTTGTATTTTCCCAGTCAATCTTTAACCTTAATGTACTTCTCTGTGGTTTTTAGGTTGCTATGTTGTGTCTATGGGCTTCTGTTTGCCTCTGTTATGCTTCTCCATAAACCCTTCCGTATAATGTACCTTTGCTTCCTGCTTGAGTTCAGGAAGCAAACAGATGGTCAGAAAAACATGACTAATAGCCTTTGCTAAGGTGAAGCTCGTTCTGTTCCTGTGCGATCATCATGTCGCTGGTTGTGTGAGTGTATTTCAACCGCTTAATGCTACATCTACAACAATCTGTCTCTCGTGTTACATGCCAGAGAACCTGTTTCGCATCTATTTGAAGTAAGATTCTCATAAAAACCTTGAAACGTCCTTCAACAAACAGTCAAGCAGCATCGGATTCGGTTCAATCAGTTATTCCCATGTCACTGTTTCCAGGAAAGAATCTCAAATTAAAGGTAGAGCTTCAACCATTGGTGATAATAAAGGATGCACATTCACTATAACATTTATTTTAACTGAGAACTACATGAGCTGGTGTGAAGAGCAGCAGAACAAGATGTCCTCTCATCTACCCGCCCCTGTGTTCTGTGAATAATATCTATTTAAACAAGGCTCAGTGGGACCATAGGTGTTTTATTTATTCCCTCTAAATCTAGTATCTTCTGAAAACTGTCATGGTTTCCTAGTAACCACACAATGCTGGTGTCACGTTTCCTCCTTAACAATACAAGAGATTAAAATGTTTTGTACAGGACACATTGTGCTTGAGGCCGGGCTTTAGTACAGGGATGATCAGGAGAGAGAGCAGCCAGATGGAAAAGCAGTCAGCCACACCTTTCCTCTAAAAGTTTTTGTTTTTGTGAATTGTAAACAAGATGCACTTTTGAACCACAAGGGTTTTTTTCTTCTTCTTCTTCTTCTTCTTCTTCTCCAATCCAGATCTCATCCTGAGAGTTTACCGCGATTTTGATGGAGTCCAGTTGAATAAAGAAATCATCCAGGAAGTGAGTTTATTTCAATGATTTTTATGGATTGTGTTCCACATGTGGGAACAAAGGGGGACACACCCTCCTCAGACCCTTTTCAGGCTGGTAACCTGAGAGGGTCTGAATGTTAAAGCATCCTTGTGTGCATGTATCCCAGTCTACTGGAGTTACCACAGCTCTTTCTTCCTCCTGATAGAGTCATTAACGATGTTAAAGTGGGTTTGACGTCACGACGGACAACATAGATGTGCCACTGTTCAGCTATTTTGGCCTTGAAAATTCAATTTTCACGGCATTTTTGTGAGTCAAGTATTGCCTCTGTGTGTGTTTGTGCCCAGATCTTGTTATATGAAGTGGGTTTCCTAGTGTGTGCAGCCATCGGCATCCTGTACATAGTTCTGATGCCCATAGTTGGTTTCTTCTTGGCGTGCTGTCGCTGCTGTGGCAACTGTGGTGGGAAGATGTACCAGAAGCAGACGCCCTCCATTCTCTGTCGCAGAAGAACTCTCTACTGGAGTGCGCTCGTCACCACGGTTATTATCTTGTAAGTGTGTGTGCTCTTTTGTGTTATATCTGAGCAGCATAATGAAGTGTTATCTGAAATTAGCAGAGAAGATGACAGCTTCAATAGGCACGCTTCACCGTGCGCCTCCCTCGGATCAGGATTGTGATCATGACACAAATTGAATCGTGTGTGTGTGTGTGTGCGTGTGTGTGTGGGTTCCATGTTTTTTTGCAGTGCTGGGAACATCTGCATGTACAGAAGTAATGAGGCCTTTAAAGAGAGCGTGGACCAGGGCGCACTGGAGCTCAACAAAACCATAGACAACACCCGTACCTTCCTGACTGCTGTGCCTCAGGTGAGAAAGCGAAAAGGTCAAAGGTCAGGGACGGCAACGTGGCACCATTTATCAATATACCGATTACTGCTCTTGATCTTTGTCTCCACAATGTTAGAACAATACAGAGCCTTGTTGGTGTGTGTTTAGGATTCCTCACGTTAAATCCAGCACTCCCACCATCAGTCGGCTTTTTGTTTTTGATGCTAACAGACCTTAAATTCTCCTGTCAGCCCACTGATTGAGGACCATCTCTTTCCTTTGCAGGGTCAATACACTTATCTCAAGAGTGAGTGGATGAGACAGGGCTGTGGTCTGTTTGTTCTTCCTCATTTGCAACTGATGCTGTGTTTGATCAGGGTGTGGTTCAGTCCTCGACGTGCTGTTTTTTCAACCC
>CAAKHC010006622.1:53801-64471 GCA_901007825.1 Macroramphosus scolopax | reverse complement strand
TGTGGGGGGGGGTGGGGGGGGGGCGGGGGGGGGGGGGGGGGGGGGGGGGGGGGGGGGGGGGGGGGGGGGGGGGGCGGTGTGCTTCAGTTAATACGCCTGTTGGTTCCACATCTACGCTGCACAACCACACAAAGTGTTACGTCTTCACGTCAAGTTAGATTTGGTAATCAGAAACTGTGTGACTGCAGCGGGGCCACCAACCGCCTGGCTAGCGGATCTGGACCACCTATGGGCTCTAACTCATGGCTGCATGTGAGCCTGCTGAGGGTCCTGACCCTGGGTCAGATCAGGGTTGCTTTGTGGGAAGCCTCTTGGCCTCCGAGGCCATTCGGTTGAAACAGGACTTAAAGTAACTCGCCTAAAAGTAAATTCCCTTTAAGTTGAGTTAAATCCTAACGTCTTTAATAGTTCTTTAAATACAGTCCGTATCCTTAACTTTTGTATTTTAACACCGTATGTCTCGACGTGTTTCAATGCATTATGAAGGGTCACTGACAGCTATGTGCGTGAAATCTGCTGTATAAATAAACTCGTCCAGCTCAGCAGAATCACAAGGCTCTTGCTGTTATTTACGGATCACTTAAGGGGCTTTACCCAGAATTCCACTCGCCGGAATGGCTCCGGTGATCCACGGATTCCTCAGGATTTCACACTGCAAAGAAAATGTGTGGAATTTACGCTCCTTCTCTCTCTGGTTCCTAGGAGAGCCAAAGGTTTTTGGACTGTCAGATGACCTACTTCAGTGTTTATGCTGACTGGGCCAAGCTCACGGTAAAGTACCTTACAGATCTATGACAACATTTCTTCATTATACATCCAGGTTTCGTTTATTTGTTGACGACTAGTTCCAGTTTTCAATCAGCGGTTGATCCGTGCTCTTTTCTTCAGATCACCCAGCAGGTGGGCCACTGTGGGCCGATAGCGGAAGCTGTGGACTCGACAGAGATCATCCTCTGCTCACACCTAACGGAGTCTCTGGTGAGCTGTCAGATGTTGCAAACTCCTCCTACAGCTGCATATCTTCATCCCTAAATGATTCCTAATTCGTCAAATACGCTACCTCACTTATCTTCAGGTTCAGGTTCTTTCTTACACCCATGTCTTCTCTCTCTTCAGAATGCCTTCTGGTTCAGTCTTGGATGGTGCATGATCTTCTTCATCCCGAGCATCATCTTGTCTATCAAACTGGCAAAGTACTACAGGAGGATGAAGTCTTCTGATGTCTATGAGTAAGTAGCGCACACAATAAGCTTGCACATGCATCTTCTATTTACACACACACACACACACATCAGTGCATGCTGATTGGCCTGCCTTTGACTGTTATCAATGCCTGCTTCCAGCAACAACATTCTGATGAACCACATCCCACAGGCCCAAATGAAATTCAACTGAGGGTGGCAGCATATCTGCGGTCAAGCTTTAAAGAACTGGCGTCGCTTTACACTCCGGCTGCACTTTACATTGTACACATGTGGCACATTGTCACAGTTCCAGTTCTCCTCATTGGAAGGAGGAGCAAAGACGTTAAGGGATCTCAGATTTGATCTCAGGGGGTCACAGGGCATAAGGGAATCCGCAGGGATCATTTTAATTAAACATTTCAGGGGATTTCTTTTATTTATTGCATGACATAATTGTTTTTTTTTTTAATATATGATCACCACAAACATTCCATTCAATAATCAATTCATCAGAGATGTAATGCTTCTCCAATGGAAATGCAAATCGAAACAGAAATCCTGTGATTCTTTTTGTTGCCACAAGAATGTGACTGATGTTTTGCAAACTGCACACTTTTTGTTACCATTTTGTTTGCAAATGATTTTTTTTTTGTGTAAATACAGATTCTGACTGATTTCTTAATGAGTGTTTTTGTACAACTTTGTAGTCAACTGTAGATTTATCTCTATGCTACGCAGCACTTTACCTACTGTTTCCCCAATGTGATTACATGTGAGCATTTCTGGCTCCAAACTGCAGTAAATAAAACGTGTCAACAAACGGTGCCGACTCTGCTCTGCGTTTTTCTCAGTCGCACAAAAAGGCCGAGTGTCAATCATCACTCCGCAACATTAAACAAACTCAAGATAACAAGTGCATAAAAATATTCTATTGATTAAAAATAATTTATTTCTAAATGATGTCAGCATCCTGTTAGCTATAAGTCGATGGATTGCTTGTCAGCATGAACTCATGCCCTTGTTGTCACCTCACAACAGTCCATGCAAATAGATGAAGAACGCAGTTCCACTCTCTGTGAAATTGTTCCAACTTATTTGCATAAGATGCAAAGATTGAACTCTTAATTGGATATTACACTGACGAATAATATTACTCCTGCTTCTTATTTGCTGATTATATGCTGCTATGGTTGTTTGCATTAATAATGCATTAATCCTCTCAGACAGTCATCATACAAATGAAATCAAGGCCTTTTGAAATGGGAGAGAACACGAGTTGTTAAATCTGTGGACTAGAAAAACTAGAAGCCACAAGAATCAACTTCCTCAAAGGGTATTTAGAGTCCCTGCATGTTTACTTATGACTGTGTGAAACACAAATCAACTCTACGCTGAGAACCCCATTTGGTGTAAGTGATGAAAACGGCCTATAAAGCAGTTAGTCCTCCAATGATGCATTAATTTACTGCGACTCAGCGGGTTATAGTCAGCTGCTCGGAGACAGATAGAGGACAGAGCAGCAGACCTGGCCAGCAAGCGTCTTGTTTGGATTTATTGTTGTTTACAGGGCGCCGTCTATAATTAGAACTGGGAAATCAATGATAGTACACCACCGGAACGACTCAGACTATTGTAACACGAGAGGCTGAATACGGAGACGCTCCGTCGAAGACGACACAACAGTGGGATGAGAAAGAAAGCAAGAGGGCGAATGTTACAGATGAGCTGATGATGAAGGATGATGAATGTAAGGTGTCGGGGTTTGTCTTGTTTCAGCAGCTCTTTTGATGCCCTTCAGGGAGACGTACATTACCCTCTGGCTCCCACCCTGAAGATGCAGGACTCCCCGTCTCTTTTCAACTATTCCTCCGCTGCGATTAAAGCCTCACATCCTCATGAGGAACCTGTCTTTCTGCTGTGAGAACCAGGCCCACTCGTGAACTCTGCGTCCTACATCTGTTATTTTTCAGTTAGTTAGGAGCCGGCCTCTGATTCACGAGCTTAGTGAGTAATGATTAAAACATTCCTATTATATGCAACGACCCTGGAAACATTTGAATACACAAACTCAGCTCTAAGTGGATTTATTCATGGAGGGGAAACTCAGCAATCGGGCTGGTGGATTATATGCATGCATAATTATGCGTACATGACCATGTATTAAATGGAGAGCGCAGTCACACCATCACACGTCTCTAAAAGTCTACCGAACATGCAACGTTTTTTCCGGTTAGATTAAAATTAACTGTACAGAACTGAATGTACATAACTGAGTAGACCTGCCATGACATTTTAGCTGAGACTGAATATTGTGTGATCTGTCAGCTGGACCTTTTGTTGTGCAGTAGTGTGAATGGACTCTGCTGATGCAGCTGACCAAACCTGAACTTCAGCTATTTGTGTGAACACTTTGCAGGTAGGTGACCCTGACACGTTTAGAAATGCTATTAAGAGAGAATACATAAATACATAATAAATCAGTCTCTAATGCACTGTTGCAGCAGCAACACAATATCATAACACAGCACATAAAAGCGCTTTTAAACAGTTGTGAGTGTAGATGCAAGGTCTTTGTAATGCACTGCTTTACACTGTACGTACTGTGCTGAACAAGGAACTGAAAACATAAAACGCAGAAGCAAACAGATATTTTATCTCCAGTTTAATAGCATAAAGCATTCACTCATAAATATTAAAACACATCTTTTCCTCTTCAAATTGGAGAGCCTCACCAAAAAAAAAAAAGGCAGCAAAGACTTTGTCAGTCAAAATCAGGAGGAATTCCTCTTTGCTGACACCCATGTAGAAGATTAATATTTAACATCTGGTGTAAAGTCCTGTCTTGGTAGATCAGGGAGTTTCCAGTAATGCTCTGATGGGCTGAATCAAAAACTCATGCAGCTGATTTGAGTCACACAGTGTGCCAATACCTGAATGAGATTAAGATGCCAACTTAAGCAAGAAAACAGACCAGCTTCAAACTCAGCGGGTCTCATGTTGAAATCAAAAGACCTTACAAACAGCTTTTGACTGTAAAGCCTTCTTTCACATTAAAAGCTCTCTGATTATCATTTCTCCAGCGGGTGTGTGACACTGCGGAGGCCCAGCAGAAATGTGACACTACCCTGTGAATTGAATAGCGGTGCTGTGAAAGACACTCGGATTGTCCCGCAGAACTTTGGAGCCTGATTGTCAGAGAAGAGCTATCGGTCAGTGCCTCACACCGCAGAAAAACCTTTGGGTGATCCTTCATCATTTTTAACAGTCCTCCAAGAGTGATACAAAATAAAATGGCACTTTGTTTCGGATGGCTCGACATTTGCATGCAAGAAAAAAACAACAACACATTTGCTCTCATTAATAAAGATCATAGACAGTTCAAACAGAATTAAAAAAAAAAGGCATCAGAGAAAGTAGGCACTTAAATATAGTTTTGTTACAGCACTTAAACATTTCAACAGGTGCTTCAAAAGCATGGTACTAACAATACTGACAGGAGGGATATAAAAGTGCAATCAGTTTCAGAGCAAGGAGGAAACCAGCAGAGCGGGACAGAGGGCTTTACATCTCTAATAACGTTAGACTCTCTGGGTCCATGAAGGACGATGTACGTGACCTGATGCCGGCAGCTGCTTGTCACAATGTGCCCCACTCACGCTAGAATTACCTCCAAAATTGAATTTAAAGTCGAACTGAGTCACTTTGACTGCGTGCTCTGTCAGGAATGTCTTGTGAGCTGGACTGCGAAGGAGCAGAGTGGACAAGATGATGTCTAGAGGGAGAAAAATAGATGACAGGAATGGAGAAATAGAGGCAGTTTGGTTGAAAGGGAATAGAACACGGTCTGGTTGAGTTCATAGGAACCAGCTTAATGCTTCAGCACATATAATACAAAACCAGAAGTCCGTAAAAAAAGGAACCTTGTACCCAACCTGCCCCCCTGTTCTAAACCATACCTCCCTTACAACAAAGATTCAAACACAAAGGCCAGCTTGTCTGGAAAATACTCAGTAGATTACCTGCTGCACAAACACATGTTTCTGTCAACAACTGGAAGGCAGCGATGCCAGAAGACGTCAGCAACTTTCAAAGCAAAAGAATACGACAGAGCGGTTAAACAACGCACCGTCCAAACCGTATGAACACCATTTGCAGAATGTATCGCTGGTAGTCTGATAGACGCTAAGCTTGTTCAATGCACTCACATTCACATCCACGTGCATTGAACACGTAAGAGATAAATAACAAGGCAGACGTAGAATATACACATTAATACTGACAATTAACTGCAGTATTTACACAGGTAATATCTTCAGTAGTCATTTAGTAGTTTATAGTAGTCATACGGCATCTGACACCACCAGTCTGTTTACAATATGCATATTTAGGTGTGTCAAAGTGTGTTAGGAGGTAGTGCCGTCCTGGCCCTTTGGACTGGTGGGTGTGTGGACGGCTGCTGTGCTGTTGTTGTTGTTGCTCAGTGATGAGTCTGTGCTGGGGTCTGTGACATTTCTGGCCTGTTCTGTGGGCTGACGGGGGGGTGTCGGAGGGGGGAACGATGGGGACTGGAGGATGTCAGCATAGTGCTGGCTGGGCTTGGTCTCCCTCTGAAGGACTTTCCTCAGCAGAGGTTTCAACAGTCCGATGGTCAACTGACCGCTCTGAGAGTCCGCAAAGGGGGGAGGGGGGTTGGAGGCTGTATTGGACATAAGGAGGGATGAGTGAGATTGGGTGTTAAGGGAGGGGAGGTTTTTCAGAACCAAGTTAAGAATGGTTGTGACAGTGAGGTCCTCAGGGCACAGCGTCCACAGCAGGTCCAGGTAGGGATCCAGATCTCTGTGCTGGGCAACCTCACAGAGCAGAGTTGTGAAGATCTCCTTATTCAACAGTGGACTTTGTTTACAGAACTTCTGAGCCACCTGGGTGACCTTCTCCCACTGCTGCTTGCCGATTAGGACCCTCAGTGCCTGGAGGATGGCATTTGGCCGCCCACTGATCATCAACAACTCCACCTCCATGTCTTGGTGCTGGTCTCTGTCTATTTTCAGGCATGACAAAACACTCAGGGCTCGTTTGTAGAGAGGCACATTGTTCTCCACGCTCTCCCCTCCTCTCCCGCCGGTGATACTCCAGGAAGAAGCGGCGAGGCTCAGGCCCAGGCCGGCTGAGCCCTGCTGCTGCTGGGCGAGTTCAAGGAACCTGGGCAGCCAGCTGGGCTGGAAGTTAAAAACTGAGTGGCAGAGGAGTTCAAACACAGGCAGGACAGCTGGTAGAGTGGAGCTTGGAGATTTGGATTTGCAGTTAGTATTGTAATCACCTTTGGGAATGTGCTGTTTTGGCCCACCGTTTGAGAGTAGGAGAGAAGCTGGTACAGCGGAGGTTGGAGCAGGATTGAGGACAGTTTTCCATACATCCGCGGGAGCCTTGCTGGTCAGAGAGCTGTCCCCGTTGTAGTGTATTTGGAGGGCAGCCTGTGCGGCCCTCCACGCCTGACAGGGGAAAAGGCTAAAGATGGAGTTGAGGTAGAGCAGAGCCTCTTTATCCAGCTCTGATGATGACAGCAGCCTGGTTACTTCTTTTTCAACTACACTCTCACAAATCGCTTCCACCTCTTTAACACTTCCTCTCACTAAACTCCCCTTTACCTCCTCCAGAAGGACCAGTGTCTTCAGCTCAGCCTCCAGAGAGCCTGTTAGCTTGTCTTGCCCTGCTATACTTCCACCTCCTCCCTTCTGGGACCCCATGCTCAGGTAGTTCCTGAGGATGTTGGCTAGGGCGATGGGAGCCTGGAACTTGCCACCTCTCTTCAGTGCCTCCACAGTGAGCTGGGTGCTGCTCAGGCTCCTCTGCTGGTAGTATTTACAGGCCTCCTCAAAGACTGCCTCTACTAGGAGGGCTTCAGGGTGGATATTCTCCACTAAACCGAGTGAAGAGGGCTTCATCTTAGAATCTCTGGGATCTGCTCGCTGGTGCATCACTACAGAAAGTCCAGTTTCTGAGAGGAGGTGAGGTGAACATATTTCTGTCTTGTTTGCATATAATAACCCTTCTCTCTTCAGCATTAGCTGTCCCAGCTCTCTGCCACAGTTCAAGTCTATGAGATGCAGATTTTGACCTATCACTAGTGCCAGGGTGTCCTGGAACATCCAGAGACTAGTGTGTGTACCTTTTTCCACCGAGTAGTTGTCTGGCAGTTTGTATACATGCCGCAGCATCCCATCGTTTTGCAGGAGACACACCCAGCCTGTGCTGAGCAGGAGCAGCAGTCCTCCACAGGCTGACGGAGAGAAGTCATAGATCTCAGGTGGGTCAAGAGCTGATAAATATCCTAAACAGTCTGTTACCAACCTCCTAAAGTCTGCCTCTTTAGCTGACAGCTTTTTTAGGGGAGTGTTTTTACACGTGGTGCTGACCCTGAAGAGGTCTTGGCTCGGGTACCACGAGAGGAGAAATTTAGAGATGCTCAACAGAGGCTTGACTTTAACATCAGGGAGAAGATGCACATATTCCCCAGCGCTGACCACAGTGAATTTAGGGTTGTTGTGGAGTGCGATCTTCACTCCTCCTAAGCTGACAGCCCCCTCCTCTACCTCATAGTCACGTCTGCAAACGCAGTATCTGAACTTGTTCCGTGTGGAGCTGAGAGCAGGGGAGCTTTCTGAGGGAGGCCGCTCCTCACACCAGATGATCAGGTGAGAGCAGACACAGACGGACACCACTTTAGCGCGGGGGCTGTTGCACAAGTCCGATGTTAGCAGGAGATGCCAGCCACCTTTGCTCTCCTGGAATTTCCAAAACTCGGTTTTTCCATTCTCATACACCACCGCCACAACTACTGTATCTCTGCTGCTGCTGCTGTTGTTATTCTGGTCCAAATATAAAATATCCACAATGGGCATAGTTCGTGACAAACACAAATCCAGCTTCTTCTGGTTCTGAGCCAGCAGGGGCCTTTCATACTTGTCAAAAGTCACAAGACCGACGTTCGGCTTGCAGAGGATGACATGAACGTGACGTCCATCTGGGCTCAGGCGGACGCTTGACAGTCTGTTTTGATGCTCGTTGTTCATCAGTTTTAAGCTCTCGGACAGCTCTGTACTGCCAGTGTAGTCGCCGAAATCTGACAGCTGCTCCAACACGAGCCGAGACATGACTGAGCAGCAGAATATAGCCCGTGTTTAAATACCCACAACGTATTAACTAGCCTGCTAGCTTGTATGGCACACACACCTGACTGCGGACGCTTGCGGGGCTAACTGTTGACTGAACGGCATCCCGTGAAGTCCTGTGAGCGCCTTCACTCACCGTTAACGTCCACGGCAGGGGAAACATCCCACGACAATCTTCGACCAAGGCAACCGGGTGTCCGCAGACGACAACGGGGTGAAACTACGAGCTGTCGGCGAACACTGAACGGCGAATACGGTTTTAATACCAAAATCGAGACGGACTATGCTCATTCCGATGCTATGCTAGCACTCCCCTGGCATCACGGGATTTTTAATTTCCGGATACCAGGACGTTTTGCATAAGAGGAGGAGCTGAACGAGAGCAAAGATCGTGTAGAGGATGAGAGAAAAGCGATTGCCTCCGGGCTGTTTGTCTCCGGCGGAATTACTAACCCAACCGACATCATTTTGTAGTGCTAGTCTTTAAATCTTTGTTTTGAAGATGTAAATCCCTATCCATGATTGAACTGAAATGAGGGCGACATTATTGATAATCACTGTAGCAGAAGTAAACTCTGATGCAAAGTTCCTCTCTTTTTTTAGTTTACCTCCATCTGAAGAAAGGGACAGCAATGTTATTCCTTTTGCCAGATGCGCGTATTGTTACATCCTCCTGTGGATGTTGTGATGTGGCACTGTGCCTCTTCACAGCCTTTTGTCATCTGGAACAAATCAGAGGGAGCTTCTTGTCCATCTTACACAGGTTTACACATGTCTACTGCAAAAACACGATATATGGGACACTGAAGCATGTTTTTTTCCTAATATGTTTGCTTAAGTTATAAACAATTAATCATTGGGAGTGCACTAGTAGTAATTGTGTACTTGGACACTGAAGTTGCATTTATCAAAAGGTTTTCATCCAAATGAAAATCAAAGTTGTAAATATTGGGCCACAGTTTCGGCAGCAGGGTCGTGGTTTGTGTGCTGAAAGTTTGTGTTCTGGTCTGCTTTCAAATACAGCTTTAGTACCTAACTGCAACCTGACCTCTGACCTTTCCTTCAAACAGTGCAAACAAGAAGAGCCATAATGAGTTTCTGTGTCCGAATTGTGACTAAAGACTGTCGTTGCCATTTGGCTGAAAACAGTTTGAAAACAATATCTAGATTAGAACAGTGTGTTCAGTTCTTTGTCTGCGTGGACAGCATACTTTGACAACATTTTTAAACTCATACAGTGTAACCAAGGAAACCACTTTTACCTCTGCAGATCTGGAGACAAGAATCTATTTCAGCTGGCAAACTGTTACAGCATGTCCTTGTTCATTTTGGCAGGAGCCTGTGAACAGAGCGGCTGGTCAATAACAGCCTCAGCTGGGTTAATACCAACCTGTAAGAATGACTCATTTAGATTAGCTCTGTGCCATCCTGCTTCACACCACAGATGTGCCTGCAGGGGAAATGAAAAGTGATGGTGGTCAAGCATATATGAGTTTATAGGAAGGATGAAACCTTTTTTACTAACTAACTAAATGTTGACCCAAAAGTGTTGGGGATTTAGTTTTTTTAGTTTATCTCTATAACAAGCAACCAAGTCAGCCCACACTGTTAATCTATTATGTTAACATTAACACACAGACAATGAAATATGTGGCATGTCTACTGTGGCAGCTAACTGGCAACACCTGGAATATAATTTGATGATGGATGGCAGCATATAGAAACTTATTCTTTCCTTCACAGAGGAAACAAGCAGCACCAAACAGTTTGTTTTAAACAGTTCTTTTCCCTTTGCTTGTCTAGATCTCATCTTCACCTGCAGAGAACCTTTTTCTTTTCATTTTAAGAATACTACTTTGCTTCCTAGAGGTATTCTTTGGTCTGTTATACACACTGCTGACAAAAGCTTTGAAGATCCCCAGTGTATTTGAATGAGAGCAAGAATCAAACTGTTGGGAATTTAGTTGCTTAATGGAATTAAGTAAAATAGTAGACAAGCTTGTGATTCTAATAACCTAATTAAATCAGGGGAAAAAAGTTCCACTGTCTAAGTGTCTCCACCTCACGATTATCAACGGCAGAAGGACTCTGCTGACACATCCTTGTCCCGTGGTTTTATCTTCATTTCGCCTGATAGAAAAAATGATTTAAACACGTTTTAATGCCACGTACTCTGCAAGTGTCACATTACTGAATCAGTAAAAAAAATGTTCCTTTAATATCCAGGAGGAGGCAGTAATGATGTTCCGTGAATGCATGCGGAGGATTGGAAAGATCAGGCAGAAATGAATGAAAGATGCTCACTAGAACAAAGCGA
>CAAKHC010006622.1:36645-52381 GCA_901007825.1 Macroramphosus scolopax | reverse complement strand
CCGCACGGATCTTTTATTATATAAACAACTGTAAAAGATTCAGACCTTAAAAGGTGCTGTATGTAAGTTCACAAAAAAAAAAAGCACCGGTCTGTGCCTTCGCGTAATACAACTTTCTACCACAACAGGCGATAGTGAGACAGTGTTGGCAAAGCATCAGCGGTTGTACTCTGGCATCGTCGTAGCCTGATGTGCACCTTCCCAGAGATGTAACAATACATCGGAGCGACACGGACAACAACAACTGGAACCGGTTCTGCTTCATAGCATCACGTTTCCTCCTACGGAATATAACACTTGGCTAAGTTAGCATTTTTTGTTTTGTTGCGAAAGCGGTGGGCACCTAAACTTTCTGGTAATACGCTGCCCACTGCTTGTTTAGAGTTCGGAGTATGATGAGAGGAAGTCAGTCAATACAAGTAAATTTCATTTAGACAGCCATGAATCACAAATTAAAAATGCGTCAATGGGCTTAAGAGAGAAAATGAGAAAAGATGGTGATGAGTTAAACATTGCTCAATATCACTAACATCGCACATCAGGTTCTCCATAGAGTCAAACACATGTTTCTTTTATTGTGCCTTCATTTCTTTAATTGGCTTTAAAATCAATTACTCTTTAGCAGTTAGATGTTTATAGTATACAGACATATGCAGCAGTGGAAAAGAGTATTTTTACTGTGAAGAAATGAAGCACAGCCAGAAAGGATGTTACTTCAGCCCTGATGAAATATGATAGAGTTTGATGGATTTAAACTGTCTGCAAATTTGACAACCATGCTTCTTTAGAGAGATCTGTATGATAAATGTTCATCATCTGTTTTTTTAATGACTGGGAATACTCCGATGGCTTGCAATCTTCATCTTTTTTTTCCTACGCAGCTTCATTTTCCGAGGTTGATGAAATCCTTTAAGTGGTAAATATTTCTCAGAGAAGATTATAACCCAATAACCAAGCGCATGTTTCTGCAGAAACGGTGCAAAGTTGACAGCTTAATGAAGTTGTAGAAGCGCATGGCAAGTTGCAATCCATGAGAAAATGCTGGTGGCATCGTATGGAGAGAGGAACGTTTAGCAGCTCATTAGGGAGACAAACAGACGGGGGAGACAAATGGGCTGTGACATATCTTCAGCTGAAAGGAGTGAATATTAACAAGCTGGATGAGACATAAACAGCTTTTTTTGGAGATGTTATCGGCCATGATTTTAGAACAATAAAAGAATTTTATATAAATATATATAAAATAATTCATATCCCTGACTTAGGGGAATCTGTGTAATGACATTTCCTCAAACAAACTCAAATGAGAGGTCACAGAAGCAATGAAATGTCTGTGGCATTGTCGCTCTGACGGGCTCACACATAACAGACCCCCCGCCTCATTGGCTGATTAAATAGCAGGCCATTTACAATTGTGTGTCCCTTCACATTTAGCACTGGCTCTTATCTCAATGATCCAGACTCCGACTCGGGGCATAAAAACATTAGCTCTAGCACCACACTATTAATCAGATTTATGGCCCTTAGCTGATCGCTGGATGCTGATGGTTTCAAAGCCCTTTACCTCTTTTGCTTGTCTTCAAGCTTTGCAACTCTTATCTTTCCTGCCTTTCCCATAAAAGCATACACACTCACTGTAATACCATGTGCGACCACAAATTGGCAGTATGTGCATTGACTTGATTATGCAGCAGCTTCGTGGTCATGTGAGGATTAAAGGTCTTGCTGTTTAACCTACACAGATTGCTTACTGAAATGAAGGAATGTATTCGCAGGGTTTAGAGTAAAGTACACAAACTCAAAGACATCCTTCTTCTTTGATGGTGACAGGAGAGCTTAGCAGCCAATAACCTTTTATAGCTGTGGAAACAGGTGTGAGTCACTGTGCTTGCTGCCGCTGCAGCTACGAGTGTACAAAGCCTGCTGAAGTAGAGATCAAAGAACAGGATTCAGCCTTAGCTCCCTCCTTGATTTCCTGTTCGCTGCCTCTTCATTAATCAGCCTGGAATTGTATCAAGATTTCCCTGCACATATGATATCCACGCTTTCTCTTTCAACCTCGGTTTGTGCGCTTGCCTTCGTCTGCTTCCATCTCTCCGTCCTAGGATGAGGTATAATTGCTGTAGATATAAACACTCTGATGCAATTTTTTTTTTTAACTTTTTGTCCCTGAAAACATCAGCCTCGCCTCGGAAACCTGGAACAGTCAAACCTGTATCGGTGCAGCCTTTGATCACAGAGCGCATCCTCTCACCAGCTTTGGCCTAATTTAACTGATTCTGTATTCACAAAACCTTCCCGCTGTCACTTAAAAGACCTCCACCTTCCCATTTTGATATTGATAAGATCTCACAATGATCAGATACACAAGTGGTGTGCGTGTTCACGTGCACTACACAGGGCGAGCATGTTGCTTGTGGTTTCTTCAGAAGTTTGCCCTACTTGCATGCTACAAGAAGCTGCAAGGACAGAGATAAATCTCAGCGGGAGGAGGGTCTCACATACAAAGTATAACGTCTTGCCAAGTCAGTAGAACTCTGTGCAATTAGAAGCTGTCTTCATGTGCGTTCAGCTGTCGCCTTTGCTTGTAATTTTATACGTGGCTTTGACGGCTTGGATAGATATATAGGTGTGTTAACAACATATGCTACTCTTAATTCTGCACACACAGACAAGCACGTCCCTCCTTCTCTCCTGCTGCTGCTCTTGTTTATGAACGGTATATTCTCTTCCAAGATGTCTGCATGTGGCACATTTTCCCTTGATCCAGCAGGCAAACATTACAGTGGACACAGCTTATTATTAATACCGACAGCCAGCTGCCATCAGATCAGACCGAGCATGGAAATGAGGAAGAGGGTGATGCAGGTCGTTAATAGGTAAACCATCTGTAAAGAAGGGAGAGAACAGTCACCCCACCTGGAGGATACTGCAACCTCCATACCAATGAGCCTGGCTCTGTGAGTTTGTGCGCATGTTTTGAAGCCCTAAATGATGGTGAGAGACCAGAGTCGGGTGAACGCCCCTTCTTTTACTACATATAGTGGCATATGAGGGACTCTGAGTCAGGTTGACACCTTTGTGAGGGACCCCGGACACGGGTGAAGCCCTGGGGTGTGTTGTGGCCGATGGCTGACAGGTGCTTGTGTCTGCATGGGTGTGCCCTCCAAACTGGGTGCTAATGTGATGGAATAACTATCCAATTTCCTTGGTGCCAGATCTCATTAATAACTTTTATGAATACACATTTATCATAACTGCTGGAAATGATTACATTATAAAATACAGCTCAAACCCAATTGTAGCATTGATTCTTTAACAGGGAGGAAGTGCAGAGCTCAAACGTCTCTGATGGCACCCTGACATAAGTATCGACACGCATTAAAAGCTTCGGGGGCTTTAGCTTCCTGTAAAAAGGCATATTTCCTAATTTAACGTTGGCATTAAAACAGTTTTGTCTTTAGATTCAGGAAATCGTGTCAATATGAACTGCAGGACTGGAAACCTGATGAAATACTTGGATACTGCTAAAGATCTGGTTGCACATGTGATGCATGCATGCACCTTCTCCAGTTGACCTTTTAATCATTAATGTTATGTTTTTAATGGAATTCTCTGCTGCGAGCTGCATTTAATTTTCTTCTAGATTTAAAAAAAATAAAGCCGGAGAAGCCTCTGTTGGGGGTTCACCTTTATAATCGCCATTACCGAGAAATAAATAGAGGTGAGAATGTAATTTGGCGTCATAATCTGAAGAGAAGCACCTTGCAGGAGTCGTTGGGACACGCTCATGTACAGTACGTCACATACTGAGATCACAGCGATACACCGCCATGAAATATTCACACAATATCCAATGAAGATAAATCAGTATTTTCCAGTGATAGGAAACCTGCCACCTCGCATTATCTTCCTTCCAGGCTTTTGCTTGCCTGTCCCATTTATTGTGACCTCTCCCACGTGTGGAGAGAATACAAATGTATACGGCGACACCTGACAGATTACGGCCTCATTGAGTCATTTGCTGTGTGGCTGTGTGGGATCAGAGGATGAGGAAGTCAGCTATATTGAGAATCATTTGTGAAGAGGGGAACCTGGATCGATGTCTGACCTCTGCTTCCTCTCTTTGCATTTGCCTGTATGTCTCTTAAGTTATTCTCAATAACTTTGAGCCCAGAGAAGCCCCGACTGTTTTGTATCATGATGTCATTCTTCCTCCCTCTCGGACCGTCCGGTCCAAATCTCACCTCTTTCATAACACGGCCACACAAGCTACCGAAAGGCTGTTGTATAATCACGTTACACCATTTGATGCGATACTTCAACAATTTCCTAATTATGCTGATTCACCTTCTCTCTTATATCGATGGAACTCTGCCATCTGTGCTGCCGTGTGAAGCTTCAGCAGGCAAACCTATCTGAGCATAAACACTGAATCTAAAGGTCGACAATCTGCTTATACCTTCATTTAAAGCCTCTAATTAACATACATGTTGGTTTAATATGAACACAAACACTGATGGTGTGTTGCGTGATGCCATTAGTTTTACTTGAATAGCCGGGCGGAGCGATGAGTCGAAGATGTGGCTCAGAGGTGGCTTGTGTTACACATGCATCTATTAACAATCAGCTGTACTACTTGGTAACTTGTGCCCTGGTCTGTCTTCCTCATTTACCTCTTCTTTATCCCCTCTATCTCTTTCCTTCTCCTTCTCTTCTGTGTCTCCCCCAAGCTGCTTTTGTCGTTGCCATTAGTCTTCAGCACACAATCGATACCCGGGGGCCAACGGCTCTGCCACCATAAAAGCCATGAAGGAATCGAGGAAGGGCGGGAGTAAGAGAAAGTGTAAAACAAGGAAAGGACTCGTTGTGGTTTCTCCTCATGGAGCCCTTTTTCACCTCAGAACTTCTTATCACCGTCACCGCTGTTATTGATTCCATTTGAAACTTTAAGATTTAAATTTCAACATGAGTGTGCTGACTTCCTCGCTTTTAAATCTGTCACCGGGGGATTAGTCGTGGTTGGCTTCATATCCCCCCTCGAACGCAGCTTTCCAATCCGTCTATTAATGCTTTAGTGCATCACATCAGAACCGGTGCTCTTAAAACAAGGAGCATATTGACAAATGGGACAGAGAAGCATTTTCCAGATTTATAGCTGTTGATCCTGTTTTATGTCAACACAGGTTTAGGAGGGAGGAGAGCTGATGTCTGAGGCGTAAATTAGACCAGGGAGAGCAGCAGACACGGATGCAGCAGGTTGCTGCAGGCCTGATGAATGGATAATGGTGCCGCTATTCCAAACAGCCCTCGGCATATGGCAAATAAACCAACATGCACTGGTGGCGGGCCAGCTGACAGACAGGTGCACACACATGCACACACAAACACGCACACGATTTATGGCGTGCGTCAAGAAGCTGCAGACGTTTGCGACTCAAATTGAATACAAAACACAGAGTTTGACTGAAAAACCTCTTTGCTGTGGTCACCTGGAGATGCACAGTTTCTCTTGAATAAATAATTTAAAACCATAACATACAGCTTTCATTAAAGTATGTCTCTGTAGACTGTTCATTCCAAAAGTAGGCCAGTATCCAACAATTCACCCTCGCTGCATCGTTAACATAAACAAATTGATATTACATTTTTAAAAAAAGGATCTCGTCCAAAATATGATGGGCTCTTATTTTGGCGGTGCTACAACCCTCCATGTAATCCTGCTGACGGACAAATGACATGTCAGACAACATCAACATTTCACAACCAGTCCACATTACAATCATTAAAGCGATGGTGAATAAAATCAGACGACACTAACGGATTTCATATATAAATATTAAAGGCTTAGACATCATATTTGCTGAAGCAAAGTCCTCCTCCACTTAAATGTGAGGAGTGGGGGTGAGAAAAAGGAAAGGAGGAGTGAGAAGGTGGGTGCTGGACCGATCTCAGATAATAGTGTTACCTCCTCTATACTTGATAGCCGTCCCTTTCTGAATCTCCATCGAGCTGAACTGATGACTCACAGAGTATCTTAGGTAACAGAAACATGGTTAGAAAGTCAACACGCGGCAGTCGAAGCAGCTCCGTTATCACATCAATCGCAGACTTTAATATTTAACAGGCACATTCATCATGTTGGCAGAAGTCATGCACACCTCTTGAGATGGAGGAGCTTCACTTAATTAAAATTGGTCAGATTATTATATTTCGCGTGCAATCATTAACCACTGAGCCTCCACTCACGGCGCCGCGTTCATGATCCGGTTGTACAATGATAAAGTCTTTTCAACACTCCGACAAATACGGAGCTGCGATAAATAATGACACTTCTGCCCGTGATTGATGATGTTTATATCCAAGAGCGATGACAGCAACAGATGCTGTGATTAAGCAGACATTAACACACACACACAAACACAGAACTTGGCGTTGATTTCAGCTCTCTGAGTTAAGTCCTAGGTTGTTTATGTGCATTGAAATATTGGGATCTTCACACAGCAATCAGGCTGCATGCACCTAGTTTGTGTTTCATTACACAACCATTTAAATATACTTACTCACTTAGTGTTGGGACCTTGTTGACAGGAAGATCCTGCACTCACTGGACATCTCTTTACTTGTTCCTCCATTAGAGGTACGTTACGCTCCCCCTCCACATCATTTCTCTACTCGTCCTTGGAGTCTTATAGATGGCTCCCTCTTTAGTATCCTGGCTGTTTCACCACCACCAGCATCTAAATCCAAGGACGATTCCACCTGTCTCGCATCTATATGTCTGCACTGAATGAAGGAGTATAATCACCAAACTCCTTTCTATGATGCAGTCAGACAATTATGATAACAATTGGAGCCTGTCAGTGGCAAAAATTAATTTACTTTGCAGCCATTTTCAGATATCGGTTATATTGTTTCTCAATACCTTTCGTCCTTAGGAGTAGTTTTGATGCCCGTGCAGGGGGAAATAGGGCCGAGGTTGAAAAACACCAGAATTATCCTTTATGATTTGAGTCGATGGGACAGTTGGAGGTTACGTCTGTCGTTTGCACGGTGATGGAGCAAACGGTTTCACCACCAATGTGCCTACATTCTGGACGAGTTAAAAACAGGTCCAACGGAGATCATTGAGTTCAGCACCGTCTTCTGCTCCGTGTGTTATCTCACCCGCTCCGGCGTCTGAATATTTCATCAGTTAAATGACCCAGCTCGCAATGTTAATGCAAAAATAATATGTGTATCTGCTCATTGATTCACATTCCCCCCCCCCAAAAAAAAAAAAATTGAATGGGTTCTTCTCTGGTCAGCGCTTCAACCCTCCAGCAAGTTTTCCTTGAAATCAGCCTGGTAATCATCCTGCGAACCGACAGACCAACACCACCGCGGAACATAACCTTGACAGAGGTTAACTCCTAATGAACAACATGAATCGAATAACAGCGGAGGAAAAAACGTTGTTAGAGAACTGGATATCCTGCTGAGTGCTCTGGACTGAAGGAAATGTTGTGATTATACTTTGTACATGAAAACCTGATTAAATATCTGAGCAGGTGTTTAAGAGTGACTGACAGTCTTTCTAAGCTCCACGCATGGCTCTGGTTAGTGCGTATTTATTTGACTAAGCAGCAGACACAGGGTGTCCTGTACTTATATCTTAAAGCATTTTCTGATTCAGCAATGGAAGCTCTGCTATTTCCCTTGACAATAGTGCGATTTTCCCTGAACTGGGAGCTGCCAATGACGCCATTGGCAGGGAAGGGTAAACATGGGCTGCAGTCTAATACCTTGGCATTAGCTGTTGAAACTGGAACTGAAGGATTTGCAAGCCCACTAAGCTTATATCTGGGGAAATACATTATTGGCCAGACTGATTGCAAATGCTATGTGACTAATTGAAGAGGGGTTTTTCCAAAACTCACTCGGTGCATGTTTGTTCCCCTTTCATCACCTGCCAAATTAATCTTGTTCTACCAGTTTAAAAATAAACAGAGAATGTTGAACTTGGACGGAGTTTCTTTAGTCAGAAATAGGGAAAACCCCTCCTGGATCATGTTGTTGTTCTGTGTTGACAATAGTTGAAGAGTCTGATGGTCATCAGGAGGGATCTCTTGACAGGACAGAGGTTCATTCTTCCTTCACCAACAGAGACGCAGCCCTGTAACACCTGCGTACATCATCTCATTCATTAGCTTTATGGCTTCAAATTAACTTCACTTCCATTTTTGTTAGATTGCTGTTTATTTTATTACTTTGAAACAAGTCTAGTCGCTTAAATACGATCTTCATCTGCGCAGTTCATCCATCATCAGTATCACTATGATTGCAGGCCTCTTGTGGAACCACTTTGATGTGTTTACAATAGTTTCATTGCACCGTACTGGCAAGACCACACATTTGCATTTATTTAACATCCAAACAGTTTCTGTTGTTCATTTACAATTTAAATTTTCGGTAATGCAAAAACGTAATTCTCCGGGTGTCTTGTGCAGTTCCCTCTTCAGGTGGCTTGAAATTGATTAGCAATTATCTCTTTGGTTTTGGAATGAATGCCGGCTTTTTTCTCGCTTTGCCGCTTCCTGCTTTTATCTGTCTCCTTTTCTCCCTCCGGGCGGTGAAGAGTTTCATGTACAGGACTCGACATGCTCAACCAAGCATTAACGCTTCACTTTAAATGTCACACAAATGCACAGCTACACACACACACACACATACACGCACATGCATACACATACAATAGAGTGAATTTCCATTCAACTGACAAGCTGTCTGCTGCACTTCATCCCTAAAAACACCTGTCACGTTTACCCTAAACAGCCTCCAACTGCCCCCCCCCCCCACACACACACACACACACACTCCCACACACACCTGGCCATACGCAGGGTTTTGAACATTGACTTGAGGTTCCTCCTCAAATAGGAGGCGAGTCCCCACAATGTGACTGCACTTTGTGAAGAATGACAATGAGGAATACCAGACGCACACGTACACACACACACACGCATGCACGCACACACAAACAGTTTACTTCACTAAATGGAGCTGCACAGACACGACTCCATGGTTCATTGACGGCAGGATGCTGGGATTCGAGGAATTCTCCCCCAATTATCCTGGAAGATACCAAGCGTCGTAGCCGCGTGCGCGAGCGCATGTGCGTGCGTGTGCGTGCGTGCGTGAGACACCATGCTTATGGATGACTTTCTACCGTTCACTCTGAGACCATTAGAGAACCACTCAGTCGAAACGGATCCCTGCAGAGAGTGGCAGAGGTAGAAAAGAGAAACCTAACAACAGCTTATTTGGATTCGTTGGCAGGCGGCACAGTGGCTGAGACGTGCTGCACTGTTTGGGCCGCAATTTGTTATCCAGTTGTGAGATCGACAGCAGCTCTCCTCTGGACAGTTGTCCATTTTTATATTCATAAAGAATCCTCAGGCATCTTAAAGCCTCTCTCAATCTGCAGCTCTCTCCCCCACACAGCTGAAGAGTAATTCTGTCGCTGAATGGAAAAGTGCACGTGTGTGTGTGTGTATCTGCCTGTCACAGTGCTGATAAGAAATTGATACGAGGAAAAGCCAGAGGAGAGGCTACAATGGAGCCTCTGATTAGGTGTGCAATGAGGGAGGGCTTGTCTGTTGTGTTTCTATGTGAAGTGGAGGCCAAATGTAAATGGCTTAGATAGGGATATCTACCATCTACTGAATATACAAATAAACCCTGACCAAGCCGGTCATTGGCGGAAAGACGTTTGCATAGAATGCATACATACAGAATCACAGAGGTCATCGGATACATCGAACACGCGTCTTCAGAACTCGATTGTACTCAAGACCTCGAGCAGTCTGACGATCAGACGAGTTGTAAACAAACATATTTGGATGAGGAGAGCACGACAAACAAGAAACGTACAGCCAAACTGTCGGTAAAAGTCCATGACAGTTAATAGACGGCCCTCTTGGTTTGGCTGTTGGTGGGAGTTTCTATCTGCCTGCCTTCTGCAATGAGAGATTATTTCTGACATTTCGGGTGTACACACTATCTGTTGCTCCACATGAAGTGTTTTCATTAATCCAAACTGGGTAGCATCCTGCCTGATCGTCTGGCTTCTCGTCTTCTTTCTCCTTCAGACCGGATTGTAAAATTCATAAAATTCCACGTTCCCCGAAAATGTCATTAAATCCGATAAACTGGAGTTCTGCTTTATTTGCATGGGAAGGTAGTTACATTTTATTTAATAATTAACCTTTAAGAGTTTGCAATCAGCCCTGAAACAGCAGCAGCTGATCACTGACAGGTGTGTGTGTGTGTGTCCTTGTGTGCATGCAGGCACACGTGTGCATATGTTTCGGGCTTATGTAAAACCTGCATTTATGTGCATGCGTGGGAGGCAAATGACTCTCTAAATGCTGAAAGTAGGTGGACTGTTGATTTGTCGTCCTGCGCGTCTGGTTCTAACACCGTGAGTCGGTTGTTTCTGGATCTCTTTTTATTTCGACCAATTTCCACCGGCCTCGGAGGAGCTGTTTGGGTCTTAGTGTGGGAGATGAATTAAAGATCATTATTCCCCCAATGGTAGTGCATCTTTATGACCTACGGCATATAGACACAATGTGCAACAATACACAGAAGTCAATGTGAATACACTCACACGAATGTCCTCTGTCTTTCCCCCCGTGCGTATAGAGACACGCCTCCCCGAGGTTCACTTAAGACTTACTAAGGTTTCCTTTTCTTCTTTTCTTGACACCAGTGGCTCGGGTCAAACCCAATCCAGCAGGGAGCCTGTCTCTGTATAATGAGGAACCTGGGTCTGGCTTATCGTCACATCTGTTCCCACATGACATTACCCACACAGTAGTTCAGGCTCATTATATTACGCTGGAGGTTCAAAGGGGCTCTCATGCAAGCGGAGACCATACTGAACCTGATGGGGGCCGTGTCTGACAGGTACAGTGTTCCTTAATGCAGGGACATCAAAGGCCTGTCTCTGTGTGCCGTGCCCGCTAACAATTACATTAGTGTCAGAATTTCACTTTGAAGACTTGTTTACTGTCCAAGTGTTTTAGCATAAGGAGCCATTAGTGCAGACGTTAATTAGTGTCACTTTGTGTTACTGTTGGAAGTTCTCTGGCAGTTATTGGCTTGTCTCCCAAAAACAAGAACAAACACACACACACACACACACTGACACTGAACACAAAAATGATTTAAGTTTTCGGTCTTTGTGTGGTTTCCATCACATCTCCATCAAAAATAATGTTAATTCCCTTGGTGTTTCAGACAGTTCAGGGAAAGTGGATATTGCAGATGCTTTACATGCACCGAAAAGCTATATAAGACATTAAAGGAAAGGGCAGATCATGAAAATCAGAATATCTCGTTAAGCTCGAAAAGATCCAATTAAAGTGGATGGTGCATTGCAGGCAATGCATTATAGTTTTCTATATTTTGGTGTACTTGGTTCTCCGGTCCCATAAAGCTGAGCACTGCCCTGATGGCTTGCAACTGTTCAACAATGCAAACCAGTCAATTATCATCAGCCGACACACTGACCGCCGCAAAGTCTTTGTCATGAATTAATCATCTGCAGGATTTTGTATTCTAAATGCAGTTGCAGCTAATGTTTAAATCTCAAATTGAACTATTTTTCAAGAGGTTTTGGTTCATTGTACAGGTATGAAAGGGTTTTTGGACAACATGCTATTGTACCACAAGCTATTTAAATGTTTGCATGAAGGAGCAAATACAAGAAAAGTGGTGACGTGCATTTAAAATACAACCAAAGAATGAATATCTGAGATAACTGTAGATCAAGATTTGCCTTTCATTAGGAGACTGTGAATTATTTAACTCCCGCCTCCCTCCTCCTGATAGCTTAGCTATCACCATCGAACGGCTTTAGGTGGAGATTGCTGCTGAGGAGCTGAGCTCCCTTCACTTCGGGGCTGGTAATAAAAGAGAGCAAATGCCAGGAGTAACCTTGGAAAAATAATTGGGTTATTTGTCAATGAGTGCCAAAGAAAGTGAATTGTAATAATCTGCTTCAACTCACAGTTTCTTTCCATTATTTTCAGTCACTTCACAGATTAATCTTAATCCAGTACTCACACACATCCACTGATGCACACACTCACACAGACACATACACACTCAATTGTGCATGAAAATATTTCTCTCTACAGATATTAGGGATGATAAAACTAAAGGTCCCTCACAGAATATCCTCAGGAGTGAAACCACTGATGTCCTTGTGAAAGCAAACAAATGTGTCTGTCCAGTCGACTTGACGGTCGTCGTTGAGGTGGTTTAGCCTGCTACCCTAAGCTTGCTTACTGCTCTGAAAACCATGTTGGGTTTGTCCCTCGGAGTGCAGCTGGTGTCCCTAACTTGGCCGCAGTGGACCGGGCGGGGTGAACGTGCAGGGCAGGGCGAGCTTCTGGCTGCTCTTAAAGTTCAGTGTTCCAACGAGCAGACGGGAGGAATGGACCCAGAATAATGTATGAAGGTTCCCAGCTGCCGAATGTGGCAGAGTGAGAGCTTCTGGAAGTGAGGGCATAGGTTTTTTGGGCACATAATAAATCCCCATGGACGAGATTGGAAAGGGAAAATATTTTTTAGTTGTAAAAGGAGAGTGGTGGTCCAACTATTTCTATTTTCAGCTCCAGGAAGCCTCATAGTACACACATGGTCACGATCCAGATTTAAAGATGGTCAAACTGAACTGAAACTTTTGCCCTCGTGGAATTTATTGTACTTTAGATTGCATTTCTCTTAAACTCTATTTTATTATCTGTCATTTATACAATTTCTTGTGCTATACAGATACACATATTTAAACAGAGATCTTCCCATGCTTGATTTGGTGGGGATATCTGAGCGTTTATAATAAATCCTGATTAAAGGTTGTTTATCTGTTGTCCTTGGAAAAGTGTTTTCCTCATCGTCTGCACGGCTGTTTGTCTGATCACGTTCAACCTTTACAGAGCCGCGCCCGTCATCCTCTGCTCAGACTGTATTCCCCAGTTCTTCCTAATATTTGTTCATCAACTCCATTATTGAAATGTCTGCGGTAATTACGAGTGTAAATTGATGCAATCAAACCCCTGAGGATGATTCATGATCCACAATAAACACCGTTGGGAGGAAACTGTGATATTTCAGTTTAAATCAGCGAGAACAGAAACTGAAAAGAGCAGACAATTAGATGCATGTGCGCACACACATACACACATGCACACGCACACACACAGAAGGAGGATGATGAAGAATAACAGGTAAACTGTTGGAGAACCTCAGTACAGAGCGACAGCATGTGGCACTGTGTTAATGAGTTTGATGAAGCTATAAACATTTATTACTGGAAAATGATGTGCAAAGAAACTCTTAAAATTCAGGGATTTAAAGGGAGGAAATACTAAACCATATAGATGAGGTAGAATTTGACTGTTGTTTGTGTGCAGAAAAGCTTCTGTATTTAAAGTATGAAAGGAATTGTTGGACTATTGTCCTTTCGAATGAGGCGCCTCAATACACAATATATCTTGTGTAAATCTCATATTTGCTTAATTCCCTTATGAGGTTTAATTCGCAGACGATCGTTCGAGCACTTCACATAGCATGTTAGCATTTTATGTCACTGCCAAAAATACCAACAAAAGTTCCAGTAAGTCAGGAGGAGCTTCTTCTAAGAAAACTGCTTTTAAAGTGAAGTATTTCTTAGGTAAAGCAGAGCCAGAAATATGTTAGTAAAAGGTGTTTTTTAACTGTCTGGTGAGGAGACTATTGTTACAGTAATTACATCCTCAAATGAGAGACAATACGCAGACACTCCGGGAAGAGGATTGATGTAATGAGTGTGTAATCGTGAGTGTTTTTATCCTTAACAAAACTCACCTCTTGTGGGAAATCTTTTTCTTTTTTTTTCCTCCTTCAATGCTTTGCTTTTTAGAAAAGCTTTTCAAATCATGACCGACTAGCACACGAGTTTTAGAGTTTGTTCCTAAATTGGCCAATTAGGACCACCTTTTAGCTTCAGATGGCTTTGTGAATGTGGCCCCTGCTCATGATTATTTCATATACACTTATCTGGCCGCATTAATAATGCAAGAGATGTCATAAGTCTGTGAGTTTGGTACTCCTAGCGACTCTTATGTGTGTGTGAGAGTATGTGGGGTTGATGTGAGTCGGTGGTGGGAGGAATGAGTTTAAGTGGAGGGCACAGATTGGAACCAGACTGCTGCGAAGGGAATATTCTTAAAGATAGAAGACAGGGCGGAGCGGAGTTAATACCGCTGCGCTCTAAACCTCGCAGGTACGCTTCTGAGTCACAAACACAAACAAGCGACTAATGCTGTATGCACAAAGAGGCTATGTACGTGTCAGCAGAGGCAATAGACGTGTGTGTGTTAAATAATGTAACAGCTCGGCCCTCTTTCCCCTCTTGTGTCTCCGAGATTAGGCAAAGAGTGCAGTCACGAACCCAGACTGTATTCAGTGTCTACACACACACACACACACACCTATCTCACTTCATGAATATTTAATATCCGCGATGGCTTTGGTTTCTTGCGGAGCTTTTAATTAGAAGTGCAAGTTCTGTAATGAATTTGTCGGCCTTATATTACACATATAAGATAACCAATAAAAAGCGAACATGTAAATTAACAATATTCCTGATATCAATTTTAGTTCTGTCAATAGAACGTGGATTTTGATGTGAGTGTAACACAATCAACATGTGATGGAGGGTGAGGGGACGTCGGTGCTCGATCAAACATGCGGTGACCTTAACAACCTGCTTTGGTTGCATTAGTGTAAAGACGGATCGGCTTCACAGTCCGATTCTAATCAAAGGATATCAACTTCCCCTCACTTCTGATGCGTTGACTTCACACAAGACGTCCGTCTCTCCAGTGGAAACAGGAGCAGTCGTAACAGTTCTTATGTATCTACTTTATAAGAAGAGACTTTTTGCTACAGTCCCTGGAAATAAACTTTACCTGGATAATAATTCAATCATATGAACTCATGAAACAACCTTTAATAAAACTCTTTTCATCAAAAATCAGATGAACTACTTGTCATGTCCACAAGACATACATTTATTTTGTAGCAGCAGTTACTGCTTTTCAGTGCTTTTATTTTGAAGTAGCTTTTTTCGTTAGTCAGAGTCACATGACATCCTGTTAGTCAGAACCAGAAATGCAGAGAAGCCACACGGCAGATGAGCACATGAATCCAGCGACATCGTTAAGAAGGACTGATAAATCAATGTCGTGAGTTATTTAATTTGATTATGTACATGTTTAAGTTCATATATTAACAATTATTTGATTAAAATGTAGCTAATAAGTTAAGGTTAAAAACGTTTTTACAAGTTGATAATTTACCACCAGATAACTAGCTCATGGCTTTGTATACAGTACAATTTTGTAAAAAAGGGTTGTAAAACAATGACATTTGTTTTTGTATTTTATTTTATTGCAGTTTTCACTCCATGTCACTGTGAAGGAGTCACCAGTAAAGAAACGGTCTTTCATTGCAACGACGGCTCTTTTCTTCATTTTGAGTGGAGTTTAGCTTGGTGTTTAGTCTGCAGCTCTTACGCTCTGATGAGAACACTAAACTACTGCCATTGGTTGAATGTCACCTCCAGCCGATAAATCTGTGCATCTCTACTTCCAAATGAAATGAACATTTAGTCCTTGTGTCATCCTAATATATCTCCAACCTT
>CAAKHC010006622.1:3654-22996 GCA_901007825.1 Macroramphosus scolopax | reverse complement strand
CATCGTCTTGGGTCCGTGGCTCAGTGTTTTGACGTTTCCCTCCTACTGGGAGATTAATTAGCCATCTACTTCTGAGATTGGCGTAGGTGCCTCGTGGCGTCTTTCACTTTGCCATGTCATCTCTCGCTCGTTTTTTTTTACATTTCCTTATTTCTTTCTTTTGTACTTGTATCCTTCCTGTCCGGGATTGTTTGCTCCTCCTGATATTGTCACAAGCTGCTGTACCAAAAAAAAAACCTCAGGACCTTCTGTCTCTCTGTGTGTCGAGAGAGCGGCATGTGACGGACGACCGCTCGACGCACCTTCAGAGGAGGATTGTGTGATTGAATACTTTATCTGGATTCAAACCACGGTCCTTAGGTGCTGTTTGTACGGAGGATGTTGAGCAGATAGGTCGCAGGAGCCTTTGTTGATCAAAGGATCAGTAAGTCTGCTAGAAGACAAGAACACAGCGGATCAGAAAGATTTGTTGTGGTACTTGACAAATTACAGGCCAAGATATGTGTCACACAAAAAAAAACTTCTTTCCCTCCATTTCCGTTTAATGAAATGTAAATGTCGTACCCTGAGGTTCAAAGCACTTAGCTCGGAAAAATGCAGCTTTACATAATTTTATGCTCTTGGATAAACTAAGCTGCAGCCGCTCTTTGCTCTCGGAAACTACCAGCACTCTGTTTTAAACTTTCATGTGCTCCCAGCCTGAGTCCCAAACAGAGTAAATGTTGTGGGAGGAGGTCTTGTCGAGCTGTGTTAAATAAGAGCTGCGGTAAGAGAAAAGTGAGCAGCACACGCCGTCAGTTCGGCTGATGAGTTGCATATTTTACGCTATATTTGGTTAACATCACTTGTAGATGTTTTTAGAGTGCGCGCGGAGTCTTACTGGGGGAACCATTTAAATCCACACACAACCACTCTGGACTGGACGGAGCGCTGAGTGGAGAGACAAAGCCACAAAACAGGTCGTTCTGCTTGTATTTTATCTTGCTGCTGTGTTGCCTCCTTCTCTGACTCAGGATAAAAATAAAGACATTATGGAAAAATAAACCCTACGTATGTTGTTTTTTTTTAAGTCATTCACTTTGCATGAACTGCATGAAGAAGGCTGAAATATTGATGTTCCTCTACATGTACTGCAGCAGCAAGGTTTCTATTTTCACACATTCCAGGCTGCAGGTGCAGCACCTTCCTTATGTTTTATAACATAAACCTGGAGGAGAGGGACATGAAACTGCACAGCAACGCTGCACATCGATCCAAATCTTTTTGCATGTACGTCTACGATGCAGCAAAGGATCCTGTAACAGTCACCGACGTTAGGAGGGGAACAGATGTTCTGCTGAGAAGCTTTTTATGGCTCCATTGCAGCTTTATGAAAAACGTTCACAGGACACCTAATTCATATAAAGATATAGAAAATAAAATAAAGTCTTTAATGTGTGTGCAGAAAATGACCAAGATGACTAAGTTTAGATGGACTGCAATAATCCGACTATTGACCACATTCTAAATAAGACAAGATTACTACGAGGTAGTTACATGAGTTACTTCCTGTATTTATTTCCCCCCTTCACATGCTGCAGTGTCTTCAGCTGTACATGCATGGCGTGTTGTCTGCAGGCCAGATATCTTTCATCCCAACACTTACTGGACGCTGGTGTTGTCAAGCGGTTTGATTCATGTGCGGGAAAAGGTTGTGAAAACATCAAGGGGGCTTCATCCTGCAATTAAGTTACATGTCTGCGAAGCACTTCATTAATGTGACGACAGGATGGGAATAATCCACATGTTTTAATTTGATTACATCCTCCGGCTCTGAGCCGACTCGTGTTGGCAGCAGTTAATCAGAATGTTTACGTGGCAGTGTCTTATTCAGAGTATTGTCTTCGTTGTGTTAACATCGGTATATTGCATGCTCGTTGATTTGCTTCGACGCTCACATATGACAGCGATTCACTGACCTCCCTGTTCACAGCCTTTCAGCTTCAGCCCCCCCCCCGTGACTCAGAGGGCTCCAGCGCCCGTGGCAGAGCTTTCCCGGGGAGACGACATGCGGTGTCACTTCAACGTCTGCGTAATCTAATGATTGCACCCGCGGTGCGAGGAATCTAAATCTGTGGTTTTATGTGCATGTATCTGTCTTTATAGTATTAGCAAGTGGACTATATGGTATTTGCACACCTTCGGAAAGAAAGGGAGGAAGACTGAACCACCTCCATCACACTTATGGACATTAAGGTGGACAGAACGAACAGGATTTTGACAGCAGCACATTAATCCTCATCATTCGTGGGCGGCAACACCTCCTTTTGTACATGCATGTGTGTTTAAGCAGAGTGTTTTCTGGGACTAATGTGCATGGGATTGTCTCCCCGTATGTGTCAATATATGTACGGATGTTCGCCCTCGTGTGTTAAATCCGAATGATAACCCTCCATTTCCAATCAAGCTGATCCCATTAGTGCAAAGTGCGCTAACTAAGCCCCAGTGTGATTGCAGGGATTTGCGTTTTGGCAACAATAATTAGAGATGATTACTGTGCAGTCACACAGGCGACATCCGCTCATCCTTTACGTCGAGTCAGGAGGCCGCCTTTGTTTCAGACATCTTTCCAACAAAATACGATAAAGCGTCTGTGAGATTACTTTTACAGCCTTTCCCTTAAGATATCCGGCGGATAATGTGTGTGTTGTTGAGCTCGTTGTTATCGTGGTGCATCGAGACAACACGGAACAAAACATCTTGTACTACAGTCTCCTCTTTTTTGTCCTTTTTCTGTTATTCATACAACTTGTCTTGGCCGTTGTTCTGTTCTCCATCTGCTCCCTCCTCATTTTCATATTCTAATCTCACCGCAGTATCACTTCCTCTAATCTTCCTCTGCAGTCTGCGCTCGAAGGTACCGGCGATCCACTGTGGCCTTTATCTTTCTTCTCTTTCACTTCACGGATATCAAATCTCAAAGAATGAAATCGTCTCGCAGCTCCTTCAAGTATTTTTCTCCTGCTAAAGCAACGTCATCGATCAATGACTGAGATGTACTGCGAACTGTTTCCTGGATAGTTTGTAGTTGGCTTTGAAGGAGGAGATTGAAATTGATTGTTCATGGTTAAGATCTTCATCCGACAGCGGTGTAGCCGTTATTGATTCGGCTCCGTATTCGTGCCCCGAGGGTTATTTTGGTCCGGGGGATGTCCTTTCATTTAAGCCCTTCTCATTGGTTCAATTTGCCATTTTTTACAACACACACCTGGCATCAGTCCAAACCCAGCTAATGTAAGCGGGAGAACGTACACACGGAAAACACACAACCGTCGGAGATCACAAAGACAAAAGAAAGAGAGGAAACCCTGCATCGTCTCCGAAGCTGTCGGAGATTCTTGTGAACAATCGATGCCGACCTGCGGCCGAGCCGCTTCCCCAGGACACAGCAGGGCGGACGGGAAGCTCGGAAATAATGAGTGGAAATCAGAGTGAAAACCAAGAAGTCTCAGTGGCTCTTTTCCACATCTATATGCTGAGATACTGTGAAGTATTCCACCCCTGTGGAATTTGATAAATTAGTTCCCTTTTGCCGGGTAAAAGCGGCCAGAAAGAGTCAGTGAACGTGCTTTATCCAAAGGCCAGTGAGCACATTTATTGAGTAAATGCCACGTGAAAATGGCTCCACCACACACCCCTGTACCTCTGCCATGCCATTTCATTCTTATTCCCCCCTCAGGCAATCGGGAGCAGGCAGACCGGTCAGGTGACTGCGTGATTTACAACTTGGCATGTTTGCCCCGCGGAGGAAGGGAGGTTCTGACGCCACATGTGGACGTACAGTTGTTAGCTGGCAGTTACTTACTTACACTTGTACTTATTAACAGTTAGTTATCATCACTTCTTTGCTCGTGGATCGGTCCTCGGTTTCTACTCACAGTTTTTTACATTATCAATTTCCCATATTTGCTCATTAGCAGTCGTCTCGCTCGGCAGCGCAGAACAGTGAGATGTCTTGTCTGCATTGTCTTGGTGAGACACACTGGATACCTTTTAATCATCGCTTAAGTTCAAGGACAGGAACAGGTGGAATGATGCATGCTTCAATAGCTTTGTTCTGCTCACATCATTTTGCCACTTTACAAAGAAAGTTAGAATAAAAAAAAAACCCCTCCTAAAAGCCAGTGAGAGACAAGAGGATTATGTATCTCCTCATAGATCTGGACTGGCAGAGCCGCAGCTTCAACAAACCACAGCGAGTCCTCTCTCTGTATTTCACAGGCCAGTGACCAGCCTCCACTTTCATCCCTGCCAGCAGCTGCTATCTGTTCCCTCGTTCCGCTCCTCCTCTTCCACGACCCCATTCTCTTCATGCGTAATAGTCTCCTCCACAGATGGGAAGCTTCCCTCTCCTGCAGCTCGTTTATCAAGAGGAGGGGGATGCCTCCGCTCGTCAGGCTTCCCGGAGGAGGAGGAGGAGGAGGAGGAGAGGGATGGAGGAGGAGGAGAGAGAGAGGAGAGAACTGTTGATGACTTGAGGATGGTGGACTTCCAACACAGAGTGGCTGCGGTTCATCCACCATCTATTTGTGGATGAGTTGTAAAGACGGAGAGTCACAAAGAACTCTGTTGACCCCGGCTCAGAAATACAGATGGACGGATGTAATCGTCCGTGTAGAAGGGAAGAGACATTTTTTCCATGACATCGCAGGAGAAGCACTGGCATGTATCGGACACCTGGATATCAGCGAGTCGGCGTTATTGTCAGCTTGTCCTGCAATGTCAAGTCAAAATACTGGAAGCTGCTTGTACTGACCATCCACACTGTTGCTAATCATGTCACGTCCGTCCAAAATAAATCTTTCGCCGATTGTGTGTGTGGGAACCTTCTTCACAAACTTCACAGAACAGCTTGACAGCGAAAACAATCATGTTCCCTGCGAACTGATGCCAAACATGTCGGAGTGAAACACCACCAAATATCTCGTCTCCTCTTTCCTCGCGTTCTTCCCTTTTTTCTCCCGTCTGTCATTCATTCATAACCTGGTGCTCGAGGTCTTTACGCCTCCTGATGTGCTCCTTTTCCCCTTCAGCTCTCGCTTTTCACTTCCCCCCCTCCGTCCTCCAGGTACCTGTGTTGTATCATTATTCTCTTTCATTTGTTCGTTCCCATTCCCCCTCTCTCCCCTGTCTGCCCCTGTGTCTATCAGCGTCAGACCCAGGGTCAGCGCCGAAGGGAATGCTGTCTGGCTTTTGATGAATAACTCAATTAGGAGGTGTTGCAATTCTCTATATGTAGCCCTGCATTACTTGTTTCATTCCTTAATGTTCTTCCTGGTCTGAATCTTTCTTGAGTCATTTATTTAGCCTGACTGATATATTGTTGTCAGGGAAAAGGGTCCCATTTTTTTTTTTAAATTACTCCAGAGATTAAGGTTTTGTCCTGCAAGCTAGTGTGTTTCCAAAGACTGAATAAACTGGTTCTTACTGGTTAACAACTACTCAAGTTTGCATTTGCATAAACCCCGAGCAACAAAGTCCTGGCCACCATTCATAAGACGGAATTCATCAAAAGAGAACAGCTTTGTGATTTTGAGGGAAACCAATTTTAATTTCATCAGCATCATCGTCCTCTCCAATTGAACTCATGTTCTATGGATGTAATATTCAGCTTTTCCAGGTTAAGCTTTATCCCCCCCCCCCTGCTTAATCTTGTATATGTGCAGCCAGCACATACTGTCACCTCCCCATCATATCTCTACCTCTCACCGGGTTTGACTTTGACCTTCAGCTTCCCGCCAGCAGGGAAGTAGCTGAGCTCTGCCCTCCAACACAGCGGGAAGATTCACCTCCACGCCTCCATGACGGATTTCACGCTACATCATGTGCGTCCCGTTGTCCCTCATTCCTCTGCTGAGGTGGAGGGGTGAGAAACTGCAGCAACCCTGGGATTAAGAGGAGAGTCTCCGTTATGTAACGCCTGTAAGCCGGCAGCTGTGTGTCGATGACAATTCATATTGCATCATGTGTGTTATTTTTTGTCATTGGGTGTGCGCGTGCGTTAGATGATTACTACACTGTATGTACTGAATGTACATGCACAGGTGTGCCGTAGCAAAATCTAATCTTCTGGAGAAAAGTCCATGAAGGCCTCGTTTATTTTATCTCCTGGATGGCACATCTGCTTCTCTGCCTGGAGCGCCCTGCACGCAAACACAATGACTATGCATGTGAAAAGTAAAAGACCCGCCTACACAGCAGAACAGCCCGGATGCCTCCAACCTTTCCACAGGGGTGACATTGAAGGCGACGCATCAATATTTACGAAATAAAGAACCCGCAAGCTGTAATCCAGCAGATATTGTACATGAAGCTGGGCTGTCAAACCCTCAGCATCTTCTGAGTATTAGAGAATCCTTTGTGAGGGTAAAGTTGCCGGTTCCTCCATCCACTCTGGATTTCAGTCACACAAGAGCCACGTCTGTAATTTACAGTGACGCCCGTGTGTGTCACTCTGAGCGCCGCTGCTTGTTTGCGTGGGGGATTTTTTTTTTTTTTTTCCCTGACATGTTTCTTGCGCTGTCAAATCATATTGTGTGTGAGTGATTAACTGTCATGTCAAGCCTTGAGCTCTGCTTACTCTCCAATCACACCGCCGCTGTCGTTGTTTCCATCGCTCCCCCTACTCCCGTCTTTCCTTTCCTCACCCCCGCCAGCCTTCTTTCTTCCCTTTTTGTCATCCCCTCGCCATCTCTGGGAGTCTGCTGGCATCCTGCCAGGAAGGTGATATCAGGGTCTTAAGGGTGGCAGTTTCTTTGATCTGTTTATTTCATGTATCTGCTAATGAAATTTTCCTCCCAGCGGCGTTCAAATAACAACATCTGTTTTTGTGAAATTGCTGTCAGGTCTGCTCCCGTGTATGCGACGAGCGTTCCAGAGGTGGTGCCGGTGATGACAGGTCTGCTGGGAGTCTCCTCTGTGTGGGTCATGCCCATTACCGACTGAACAGCTTGCTGCTATTCATTTTCTCCGGGGCACCAGGGGCATGCTGGGAGCAGCGTAGGATCATGGCTTTTTTTTTTCCTCCAATATATAAAACTGTATTTGTAATATTCTTTCTTACACTCGATTCCGTCTTCGCCTCGGTCGTCTCTTTCAGCTACTAATTGTGGATGTGTAGAACGATGCCCTGAGTTTTACTCGTTTTTTTTAATAAAATGCTCTGTGAAGTCGCCTGTTGTCCGATTCTCTTTGGCTTCTTCATGCTGAAATCAAGGCGCAAGTTGCATCTGAAATTCTGAGAATAAAACAGCCTCTGTGTTGCTTTTCTTTCCAATCAGACATAAATATCTTCAGGGAGACGGCGGTATTGATCGTGAGCGCCGCCCCAACACAGGTCCTACAAATCCCTGCCTAATGGCTGCTTTGTTCCAGCGTAGGTCTGAGTCTCATTATTGTGTGTGTGTTGGTGTTTCTCTCCCTGACGTAGCATCCGTCAAACGGGAATGTTCACTCATCTCTGACCAAGTAAAACAGCAGTAGGTGTGTAGCAAAACTCAGACTAGCAGTTGACCCATTGGAGTCAATACGAGGCTCAACCCCGAGTTAGGACGTCAGTTGGGATAGTGGAGGGATCGAACAATAGACTTTTTGCAACAGCAGTCAGGTGATCACATCTTGTTAGCTACCATGAGTTTCTCATTAACTACGAGTCTGGCCTGTTTATGGCGACCGTGAGTGTCTCGTTTGGCACAAGCCGACACTGTTAATTGAATAAATGGATCTTTTGGAGCATTAAACAGTTGCAGGCCTCCTTCCCTCTACATTTAACTGTATTATAGTTTGGCAGGTCACCAAAGAGAAACAGGCGGATGTGCATTAAACCTATTGCAAACCTAAAGGTTAAACTATTAAAGGTATTGATCTTATTTAATATTGTATATGCAGGGTTATCTGGTACCCGCTCATCCAGAGAGTGGGATGTGAAAAAAGTGCACACATCCATTTTCATTCTCTTGTGTTGATCAGGGACACGACTCGCATGAATTTAAATGATGACACTCCACCAGTTCATAATAGTATCGACCGCACAGTAAATGCCAGTCTTAAGTGGGACGTCACAGAGAGATGGAGGGTTTATGGGCGGCAAAGCGCACTGCATTGATTACAGTGCACACTGGTCTTTCAATCAATAGACCGCAGAGAAGTTTCGAACTGTGTGGTTTCCAAAGAATAATGAATAAATGCAAAATGGGTGAGCATTTGCATGAATTACTGTCCAGCGCAGGAGGAAAAGACAACCTGTAGTCCCGGTGTCACGACAGACATGGTGTAATCACGGTTGCCATGCTGGAGCAGCGCCGCGGTTTCTCTGCACCGAGCAGCTAGACTTCATTAAGCTCAGGTTGGTGGTTAAACCTCAGGGCCATGTTAAGGGTGGCAACACATCTCTGACTTTTAAACTAAAATAATCAAAAGCCTCCCACTCCATGTTGCATCACAACCGTCTCAGCCTCGTCTGCTGTCGAGCTGTGTGTGTGTGTGTGTGTGTGATGATGGCGATGATGAGTAACTATAATTGGGAGGTTGTGCATGGCTCAGGTGCCGCTACCTGCACCGCCGCCTCCGTGAGTCAAGGTTAAGCTTAAATCATGTTGACTTATGTTGGGAAAAAAGGAAATATCCTTCATCTTTGCCCAGCTTGTCCTGGTCTGCAGCCTCCCCTCTCTTCCTCTTCCTCACAGATTTCATGACCAGCCCACATGATGTTTTTTTAATGGAGTATTTCTATGCATTTTTACACTGTATTCAATGTTAAGGTCAAGCCTGGCAGGAGCTTTTGGACAAGATGACGCAGACGTCCCCTTTTATATCCTGACTTGTTCCTATCAGTAAGATGTGTCCTTCCCTGATTCGACCAGTATTAATGAGAGAGACTACATGTGGTTTAAGCTCGGTCCGACCTTGCGGTTTTCGCTCGCTGCTCTTGTGGGCTTTTCTAGTTTGTCTCTGTTATAAATGAGTTCACACCATTTCCTCAGTCACATCAAAACATACAAACACTAACTTTCCTTCACTCACATCAGTCAGCTCACTCTATCTCTCATGACCACGGATGAGGGCGGATGTAAACTGGTTAATTTGTGACCTCCGTCTTTTGGCCCGGCTCCTTCTACACCACGACACACGTGCAGCGTGCAGCGCCCAGCGCCCACATTACTTCTGATGCCGCAAGCACCCAAAGTTTCTGCTAATATGCTGCACCCTATTTTTGGATTATGAACAGTTGGTCAATGCTTACAGGCAGCACTTTTTAGATTTTGAGCCCCACAGTTAATCACATTAATATCAACACGTTTTACTTGGTACGTTACTCCTCGCAACGGTTTTTGGTGAACAAAGCAGGAGCTAATCCTCCCACCATAGCTGTTGGCTTGATGTCCATTTATTGGTGATTTGGCTGTGTTCAATTTCCATCTCCTCTTAATCTGCAAGCAGCTGAGATTGTCGAGTCGCGTGAGCACTTCTCAGCGTATAACCGGCACATTCCCTGGCATCCCAGCTCGGTCGGAGAACCACATACTCTGCTTTGTGTTTTTCTTTTGTATATATTCCTTTGTGTTATATGAGGGTGTGTATACATCCAGTATGAGTCACGGGGTGCAAATTAAAGCCTGAGATGATCCCTTCCTCAATAAGAAAGCACTTCATTTTGACAGATCATTAACTAGACATTATCTTTCATTAGGCGCCTCTGCATTACTTATTCAACACCCCGAGGATGCACATGCACAATTACAGGCAAGCACACAGATGGACCTGTCCACACACCATCGGAAACAACTGAGAGCATTTTGACACTTACTGGAAGAATATAAGAGTTTTCCTGCAGCTCGCTGCGGTTGGACGTATCTAACGTATCGTGCATTCAGACCTAATTCTCGCAGCTCCCGTTCATCCCCGACGGGATCATAGCACAGCAGCTCCACAGCCACTTTACAGATGGTCAGAGTAATTAGATTGTCAATGAGTTTTACAAGAGAGAAGAGCAGGCAATATTGTAAAGAGCATTCTGATTAAAAAGAGGGGCACTTAGGAGCATCATGAGAGGAAATAATAATCACATCACGCTGTGGTAATTCTGATGCAGCCGCTCCCGTCTCTCTCGCAGTGGAGACAAGTGGAGAGAGGGCGAGCTACACCTGCATCACTGTGAACCTCCGTCTACCCAACACAATGACACAACTTTTGTTGAGGCATTCGAATAAGCCTCTGGCGACGTGAATGACAACACATTTGGAGGGTGGAGAACGGATGTATTTTCTGGCCCACCAGACTCCATCCATCTGTCTGCTCTACACATCGGCACTTTGCCTGTTTGCGCTCTCCATCACATCCTGCATCTACGCAATCGCTGCTCTCCATCCATCTCTCTTAGGGGCTTTTTATCCATCGCGGCTGCATCAACCGAGCACACCCCAGTGATCTATCAGACAGTGACTTTATGTGCTTTCCCCCCCCCACCCCCCCTGTTGTTGCCTATTTAGCTGTCCTCACCGAACCCGGGACTATTTGTTATTGTAAGTGTATGTCCACACATTTAGGCTGTTTGGCCCGACGGCACACCGATGACAAACGAGTCTGGTTTATGGAAACGTATGAAAATTCATCGTGCTGACAGATCAAAGGGAAATGATGATGGGATTGTTGTGAGAGGAATATGATGAGGACGTGGTGAGATGTGGAGATAAATGGGAATCGCCAGCATGTCACCAAAATCTCCTCATCAATCATATCATGAAAAAAAAAAAAGACTTAAAGACCAGGACTCTTCCTCCAACTCCTCTTTCCGTCTTTTACTCTTTATATGATTTAACTATATCTGCTGCGACAGGCACACGGAGGATTTAAAATGTTGCTTTGTTGCTGCCACTGCTTCAATAGACAAGCTCAGGTTGCATTTTTTGGAAGGGTGCATACGCACATCCTCAATCTCCCGGAGGAACACGTGAGACGTTGTCAAATTCCAGCCAATGACCATCAGGGCTCAGACACACACACACCCTCACCGCCGGAGGAACACATGAGACGGAGTTACATAACAGCCATTACATGTAACACTGTCAACAACAATTAGACGTCAATGAAATTCATAATCACCCAGAATTGATATTCCTACGGCAAACACTGGTAGGGGATTATAAACTGAGATTAATGTGTTTCCAATCTCAATTATGTTCCCGTCTGAGATGTGTGCATTGAGAACAACACAATAAGCAGATCAATTTGTTTGGTGAAAAGCAGCTTCTTTGTCCACTGAACGTCACGTTTCATTACTCTGGCCGGGAGCTACTTGTGAGTGTGTGTGTGTGTGTGTGTGTGTGTGTGTGGGGGGGGTATGTGTGTGTGTGTGTGTGTGTGTGTGTGTGTGTGTGTGTGTGTGTGTAAATCAGGCAGAAGTATTGTGTTCAGTTGACGTGGTTCTGCCTTGTTTTTTAATGTATTTGCATCAGCAAGTATGTTTCAATCAATAATTGTATTATTGTATCAGCAGTGAAACACGTTGATGATAATAATTAAATTAATTACAGAACATATAACCTATCCTTCATCAGCCATGCCGTATTGTTTAAGTAGAAAAACACATCTTGCTTTAAATAGATTCTGACCCTTGTTTTTGTACTAATTGGGAGGTGTAATCTGCATTGGACAGACCAGCACAGCCGGATGCTGGACCCTCGAACACAGGCGTGGGAGACCGTCACGCTACGAGGCCTGAACCGATGGGCGTTAACACCGTACCCGCTGGCTGTAATTACACTCACCCGCACTGCGAAGCCAAGTCACGGCACCGATGTCACCTGCGTCCTGCAGACAAGCACATTCCCATACTGGACTCAAACCCGTTGGACTGATGATTAATGTGTTGGATAAAACAATGTCATTTTAAGCGATGTATGCGATGCATTAAAAAGAGGTTACAGCACCAGAGGCTCACAGAAGAAGAGCCCGCTAACATGATATTGAGACGATTACCGCCAGGCTGTCTTTGAATGAGGACTGTGGGACGCAGCAGATGGACGACTTGTCTGTTGACAAACATACAGGGCAGATAATATGCTCCAGTTTGAATGTGTGCAGTTGTGATAGCATGTTTGTCTACCTTTTCCACAGAAATGACTCCGCTGTCTGGACGGAGACGACACGTCTGGACAAACCGCACTCCGGGGGACACATGGAAGGGATAAATAGGATGGGTGAAAACTGAGGATGAGGGTGAGGAAGTGAGCGAGTGAGGGACAGAGACAGCATGCACTTTACACTCATGAGTAATTCATACAGGTTTCTTTGCTGCCTGGTTCTCTTTCCTTCAGGCCAGTAAACATAAAAGAGACTGCAGCCTGTAGTGTAGAAGACCTAAATCACGAGCTGTATTGTATAACAATGAGGGCGAAATAAGAGACGCCGGGTTAATTTCGGACCGTCGCTGTCACAAATTCCTGGATGACAGACGAGTTATGGCTTGACTGCCTGCGTGTGCGACACTGTGTCTCAGAGGATGGCGTCCCTCAGGATAAAGGTGACATCGGCAGCAGCCCAGCTGACATCTGTCAAAGGCTATCGGGTGTTTTAAATGCTCGCTGGGACAGCAATCGTACGTGAGGGTCAGGGTGTACGTTATCTAGCTGTTCCGGACAGAACTAAAAAACTATGACTGTCAACTGTGATTACAGGGGGGACAAACGTGAGGAGGGAATCAGTCAGGGATATCTCTGGCTTAGAGGAGAGGAAGACCGACTGGGATATTGAAGATGGAGATACAGATAGAAAAGAATCAGAGCGCGGTGGGGACGGACGGACAGCGGAAAGAATCCGTCAGATTAAGGTTGCAGCTGAGTTGATGAGAGCAGACTGGACTGATAGTAGTAGTTGCAGGAGAAGGTTTGGACGGGAATCCCCTGATGAATTAAAGAGAGGATGGGGGAAAGAGGAAAAGACATAACTCTTCAGATGATAGTGTTTGGTGGACTTTAATGATGGTGCAGCTAAAGCTAGCTGAGATCATGTATGTATGAATGACACGAGAACCTTCTATAAGTATCAGTATGTATTTTACAAAAGGAAAGTTTTACAGCGGCTGCAGAAATACACAGAACAACTGCAGGACTAACGGTCCAAGTTATTGTTTGGCAATGAATTGTGACGGACTTAAGAATACGACGGTATGTGCGTGCATGCCTGCAGACTTGCCTGTGTGTGTAGACCTGTGTTGGCGAACACGCGTGTCAATCTCACCGGACATCATCAATCAGCCCGTCAGTCAGTGTTGGCCAGAGTGACAGCGCTGTGCTGGAGGACACTGGCTGCAGTGAATAATGAAGGGAAGTGTCATTTAGACATGGAAGTGATTTTCTAACGCTGCTTAACAAGGAGGGCTTTCTTTCTACCTGGCGAAGCTGGAGGCTCCAAAATACCACCACTGACAGGTATTTCCTGAGTTAATCCTTCTTATTCCATCGTTTCTGCTGAGGTGCAGAACTGTACTGGCAACGAATCTTCACCCTCCTCTTCTCGCTGGAACTGCAAGTATTAACGCTGAGCTCATGAGAGGAAACAAGCACACATACATCTCTTTACACGGAAGAATGATGGGCTATTTACACTAATAAAGGTGATGTGTTTAACATCCTCCTTTGACTCAGGTTTGCATCACTCTACACACACACACACACACACACACACACACACACCTTTGTTTGGGGAGCAGACAGGTTCGTGCATTTAATATTCACGGTGCAGGTTGGCTGATGAGAGTGTTGCCAAGGACAGGGGACTTAACCTTGGGGTTGTAGTGGGAGCCAGAGGGTGCATCTCAATAGTTTGATTAGTGTCCCCCCCTCCCTTCCTCTGCTCTCCTCTCTTTACCTTTCTTCTCCTGCTTTCCCAACTTTTTTTTTTTATCAATTACTTGCAGACACCGACAGCATAACCTGCATGTCCAAGTGTCTGCTTGAGCTTTTGAGCAGGTGTGAATAATGTGGTTACAAAGTTCCAGGAGATTCATGGGCAACTGGGATTAAGCAAATAGTACAGGCTTGACCTTTGTTTACTTCATCAATATATATACTCCTCAGCATACAGAGTGTGCTGAGGAGGAGTTAATACATTGAAATGTGTGAAATTGTGACTTGCATGGACAGACATTTTTCACAGAAAGAAGATCAACACTGCAAAATCAATGAGATTGTAAAGATTTCCCACCTCTGGGCGTTCAGAATTATGTCACAATAGTCTTCTGGTTCTCCATAAATCCCCTCTAGGGATGTGTCAGACTACAGTACGAACCAAAGCCCTGGAAGTAAATGTTTTCAGATGTTTAACGTGGATGCAAACAGCATCAGCAGACCTCGTTACCTGGCTGGGACCTTCTGTTCTGGGACACATGCACGGTTATAACATGTGCGCGTCCCCATCAGATCCCCCGTTCTAACGCTGCAGCAGACACAGACAGCCCCCTCATCAGTGAGCGCCAATTTTTGCACCGCGTCATCAAATCTCCTCTAACGCAACGTGAATCGACCCCCCAACCCCCTCCCTTCCCTTCTCTTACCGTACCCTTTATTTTTGCACTCCTCCTCACCTTCATTTAGAATCCGCCTCTCCTTGTCTCCTTTCATTTACCACACACAGAAATCCAATCACAATCCAATCGACCATATCTGTGAAATATTTTGCTGGTATTAGATGACAGAAGAAAAGCGGCGCCCGTGGTTATTGTGGGTCTCCCTGTGTTTATTGGCGGCACGCAGGGTTCAAATGAGGCTGAGCAGGGAGAACATCCAGCTCTTCATGACCTCACGTAACGTCTTTCTATGGTGCTTTTAGAGCAGTTAGTCACACTTTCCACTCATATTCATCATGATCAAAGATAAACCATGTGCACATCTATATGGACGACGGTCATCCTGCCCCTTAGATAGAAACATGTGGTCATGCAAGACTTTACGTCCAATTAGCAGAAGGCTGATTTTGCGATGGGTTGAAACCAAGTGGCAATAATTAAGATCTGACTGGGGTTGACCTAATGTGCATGAGGCCAAATTCATCTGTGTGTGTGCACATTGTCGTTAATGCCTGTAAACACAGCAAATTACACGAAGGAGGAATCATCTCAGCGCTCACACGGCTGCAGGAGGGAAAGACGATGAAGACGAAGAAGGAGCAAATTAAAAATGTGTTGTACAATCACACGATGGTTGATGCGTTTGAGAAACACACTTAGGAAAGTGTCAATACACAGTTATATAGATGCCACACCTGCAAAGGAGGCACATCGTTACCTCTTACAGAAGCCAAGCGTCCTTCATAACCTGCTTTTCCACACTCATGACACACAGCAGGTCAAGGGGCTTCATGCCACGACCATGGGCATTAACCAGCATGCCCAACTGTACTCTGACCTTTTAGTGCCTAAATCAGTTGTCAATAGCTCCCTGAGGTTGGACTGAGGGGCAGTGGAGGAGGGTCATAGGACATCTCAAATAACCTGACTGGTCAATAACAAACTGAGAGCCAGATTGCTAAATGAAAGGGTGGATGGAGAGAAGGATGCAATGATACCATGTAAGAAAAATGTGGCATCAAGACAGATTGTGTGACAGATTGTGACCAAATGTTATCGTAAGAGAACAAGTGAAGCAAAAAGGAAGATGAAGACAGAGAGAGAGAGAGAAAAGAGGGAGAAGATGGTTCGACATCTCAGGGCTGGTGAGTATTTATAGATCACATACAGGGTAGTCACCTCTGGTCATCCTCAGCATTGTGCTCCTTGTTGCCTCCACTGATGTCTCTGTGCTCATCCAACTGATCTCTGACTTGATATTATTGGCAACGTTGGCACACATTCGTTTGGATGTAGTTTTAGACTGTCCAAAAAACAGTGTCAAACTCTGAGCGTTTTGGTTGGTCGTGCATCCATTTTCCCCGACTCTCTCTCTCTCTCTCTCTCTCTGTGTGTGTGTGTGTGTGTGTGTGTGTGTGTGTGTGAGCCTGTTAGTGGCGACCAGAGACGCGCTCGGTTCACTCCGCTCCTGGATGCCGAGAGCGCACGCAGGCACGAACCCGGGGAAATTACCACTTGCACGGCTCTCCTCTTTGCCTCGTGGCAAACCAAATATGACTTGTTAGCATCTGTAAATACTTTTTTAGCCACCAGGCGGGGGAAGGCGAACTCTTATTGTCAAGACACAGCATCGCCGTGCAGATCAGCTGTTTCCCCACAGTTCCACATTCCGGCGCACAAAATGAAGGCGAAGAACCGAGACCAAAGCTTGTCGGAGTCCAGAGAGCTGGACGGGTCCTACGACCAGCTGACGGGTGAGTGAAGCCCCCCACGGTGGATGCTGTGTGTTGTATGAAAGATTCAATATGTAGAGTTGATCGTCTATGAAAAGCGAACATCAGGTGGCTCGTTCCAACCTGTCCATCATCCAATCAAATACACGGACTTTCTATTTGAGGCGCACAAGTTTTGTAGCAGAACGCCTCCACATATATTTGTTACCCCTAATAAATCCCACTCTTATAGTTATTTCTGTCATGTAATAAAGCAGAACGGGGTGATATATCTATATCTGCATATTGAATGTTGACCATGCATGTATATGTGGTTGTGTACCGTGAGGTTAAATGTTGGGTGTCAAACACTTCTAACTGGGATGTTGGCTGACCTGCCTCGCGGACTGGGAGACCACGCGGCCGCGAGCTCATGCGCCAAAATTGTGGATCCAGGTTCCTCTGCGAAATGTCTTAAATCACCTTGAGATTTTATTCCCATGAAGAAAGGGGTGATGTTTTTTTTTTTTTGCAAGCACAATGTGGACTTCAAGTGCATACTTGCATTTGAACCAAAAAAAACTCCAATATTGTCTGAACATGATGACGTGGATAGTTTGATGACAGCACTCATGACACTTGGCTGTCCTGTTTTATTGCTGTATCCTGAACCACTTCAGAGTGCCAGTGAGCATACCTGTATTCATGCACCCTTGTGAGCTGAGCACTCTCTTGACACTCCCATTGTCACAGCCACACTGCTTATGTGAGCCCTGTTTGCCTGTTAGGTGTCAGCTCCCTAAATAAAACCCCTGCATGTATGTCTGCACACATCTCTGGCGTGCAGAAGGAAGATGTCCCTGTCCAGGCAGCTGTGTGCCTCAGGGCTCAACAGTGGCACTGTAATCTCATTTCCACTTGTCCAGCAGTTAAGCGGCGCTTTGTCATGGATTTAATGCGTCCTAAATTAGGAGAAGATGCTAACGTGTGTGACACAGTGTGTTGATGTGTGGGGTTTGGTATCTGCCAGGTTGCTCTGTGTGTATTTATTGTGTGTAAGCATGTGTGTGGGTACGAACGTGTGGGAGAGTTAAGAAGCAGCAGCGTCACGTTTTCCCGGGGATCCATTGTTGGAAGTGAAAAAAGAAAAAACATGTTGAAGACTTTGTGCCAGTGAAAAGCAACCCCGAGGCGTTACAACTCAACATTGGTATTGTAACTTGTGTCATCCGACCCCCACGCTGTGCTGACCGTCAAAGCGTGGACAAACTGAGCTTAGAGATTCTCCGACACTGTACAAACACCCTTCAGCAGACGTTCTTCTCTCCTGACGGCTCTCCGTAGTGTCTTTACCCTCGGCTCTCTAAACACGTTAGCGAACATCAGGGATAACGTGATTGGAGATGACAGAGAAATCATCACTCTCCTTCTATTCAGTCCAGCATGTTCTGTGTGTGAATGTGAAGTCCCTGCAAATCAGATATACATAAAAAATTTGCATGTTTTTCAGACAAACATTAAGTGCGTTTGGCTTTGAAGCCAATTTCGACATAGTGGCCAGACCGTGTAACTACAGCTGTGACTTCAGTCACATGATTCACACCGGCCCAAAAATGTTTTTCCCCCCAAGACTTACATTGTGAAAAATAAATGCATTGTGTGTAGATCAGTACATCTGATTTAGTTAGAGGTACCTCAACGTCCCAGTACAAACACTATTATATAAATCGTCATGTCCTAAAAGTTGTACAGTTCACGAATGGCCGGAGCCAGAGTTATTTTTCTATCCGTAGGCATGCAAACGAGCCCGAGACCTCGCGGTTGGGAGGCGGGTTTGACTGAAACGCTTGTGCACTAGCTTTGTAGGCTACATCGATTCTTACCTAGAAGTCTAACTTTTTTGGCTTCAGGCGGTCCCGAGCATCTTGAATGGGAGAGAATGAGGCCCCGCCTCCGACGCATTGTCCAGGTCACTTGATACTTCCAGGATTCAACCTCTACTAATATAATACTGACAGCTGCCATCAGGTCCACAAAAATGAAGCCAAAAGATCTAGATCGCCCCCTGGTGGCTGCTTGCTGTTCATGCCATTAATCCCGCCCCCTCCATGTTAGCCGATTGGATTTGAGCCAAATTAAAAACCGTAAGTACATTTCAGATAATTCTTTTCTCCTTAAAGTGATTGTGTGTCTAAACCTGACACGACCTTCACTGGAGCATCGACACAGAACAAAACACAAAGAGTTAATTTAGTTTCAACTCCGCGGTTTGTCAGTGAGTTCTGTTGCCGCAGGACGTGTTGTCAAACTTTGAGATTATATGTAAATGCTATACGGTTTAATTCTGGAGACTGGGTTTAATGTCCACCACAAGGCTTTGCTTTTTAAAGAATTGAGTGAGAGGAGAGAGAAAGACCAAGTCATTTAGTGCGGTGGAGCAATTTACTTCTGGCATGATTTTTAAGGACTTTTTCAAAGCTGTGAATTGCATGGTTAATTAATGTTCCTCAGACGCTGTCAACTCTAAAACACACTTAGCCAGTTATTAAAGCTGGCTGTTGCCAATAAGAGTCACCATGATGAAGACGTAATGCAGCCAAAGCGGCCGAGGAATATTGTCGGCCCTGTTTTTATGCATTTTCCTATTGTCTGGCTGGATAATGACCCAGTGGATGCTGTGTTAATGATGTGTGTTCACGGTGTGTGTTCACGGTGTGTGTTCGTGCTGTGACAGACAACAGGTGACAGGTGATTTTCTGGATAACCACCACTAAAATGAAAAAGCACACAGTACAAGAATACTTGTGAGGATGGATTATTAAGTGGAATTTCTGTGTGGGAAGGACAGCTTCAGGTGACTCATTTTTCTTACTTACAAGCAACTTGACTGAGTGTGAGCGTGTGTGTGTGTGTGTATGTGTGTGTGTGTGTGTGTGTGTGTGTCAGGCAAAGCTGACCTGTGTTGCTTAAAGGTAGTGTGGGTGGTCTCCGATCAACATTTGAGTGAAATGTAACCCTTCTAGAAATA
>CAAKHC010006621.1:6699-19698 GCA_901007825.1 Macroramphosus scolopax | reverse complement strand
GGGGAATATTACACAGGAAGGCAAGGGGAAAGTAACACAAAAATAAGAGGGAAGGAGAACAGGAAAGATAAGAGAGCTATCTTTTTAATATCGTCTGCCCAGTTTGAGTCATTCACTGCAGAAAGCGGAGAAGAAAAGAAATTGAAGTGGGATTTACAAATAGTACCGGAGGAGGGATGACGGTGTAAAACATGTGATGAGAAAGAGGAAATAAGAAAAAGATGAGAGCAATTTACACTGGATGAAATGTAGCTGTTCTCGTGCTATTTCGGTTGAGTATCAAGGAAATAGAAGCTCATGAGGAAGTGGAATGGTTTAAACATGGACTGTCAATTATGAGACTATCAATGAGTTGATTATTGGTGATTACAGTTAGGCTACAGGATATTGGATGATGAGTCTACCAGGAAGTAATAGAGACAGCCCATCATTGCCTAACATATTCCCTATAACTGGTCCATCCTATATCTATGATGGGACATAACGTGTTTATGAAGGAGTATGTCTAGTTGTTTGTTTGCATCGCTAAAACCTTAAAAGGCTAAAGTGATGCAGTTTTACAATATGTGGGCAGCTGCTTGGTGGTGAGGTTGGTCGCCATTGACAGTACAAATGTCAGCATGGGTACGGTGCCATAGAGCCCTGATGGCAAGTCGAGAAAGTACTTCAGAGACTTTCTTGTTGTTTTACACAGTTACACCTGTGAGAGATTTTAATGATACTTTGGATGTCACCTACAGCTGGAGCCACAAGCTGCTCTGTTTCCTTTGTGGTTTGCTGAAATCCAGAAAAAATAAATCCCTAACTTTCCGTTTAAACTAGTAGTTTCCCAACTTCAACAGCATACAATGTTCTTTCCGCCAGTTCTGCAGCCTTGTTTCCCTTAACCGGTCTAATTTGCTTTCTGCATGCTCAGTAATAAATCTTCAATGACCTACTCACATTTGGACTTTCATCTGGTTAATTGCTCCCCTCAAGTAGTGAATTTATTTCTTTCTTTATTAAAAATGTTTCAAACATGCACATGTAAGAGCTTGTATGATGCCCTGATTTCTCTGCCCAGGTAAAAACAAGGCAGAGTATTGAATAAAAGGAGGTGATGAGAACCTAGGTAGAAGTACCTTCTACATTTCTGATCACAGGTTGTGACATATCTTGCCGGGGTATTCAGTGGGATATCATCACATATATTGGGTTGGTGATGTAAGGCTTGCATGCAGCTGCTGGGCCATGGAAACCCATGAAGCTCCCGGCGCACAGTTCTGGTGCTGATATTAATGTCGGAGCTGGTTTGGAGCTCTGCAGTTATTGAGTCAGCAGAGCTTTGGCGACCTTTACCCACTGCGCCTCAGCACTCGGGCGACCCCGCTATGTAACTTTGATTTTATACACATATAGAAATGAGATTGAATGAAACACCTGCATTCAATGATTAAGAGGAGTTGCCATATACTATTGTCTTTATAGTGTATGTGAACTACTTATATAGCCCAACAAAAAATCTTTTATTGAAACAACCACAGCTATCTTATTTGCCAACAGGCTGATGGGACATAACAAGGCGTTTATCAGTCGAAACTGATGTTTGGCCAATAAATCAATGCATCCAAAAAAAAGAAAAGGTAGCAGAGCGCTTCTTATCGTGATTGTGTCCAATGCCTAATTGGATGATGTATTATTCACTAAAAAAACAGGTTGACATCTGTGGGATGAAATGCATTTTTAAAATCAATTAGGATTTAGCACGCCATCTCCCCGATCTTGAACAATAGCACCAGTGTCACCTGGGAATGCTTGTCCAGGCGAGAATTAGAGTGGCTTTGACATTAGTAGGAGAGGAGAAAAAGAGGGGAGGGAAGAGAAGTGGAAAAAGCAGGAAAATGATAAAGACAGGCTGGGAGCTACAGTAGAAAGCTATGGAGGATGAGGGAGGGTGGTGCTTTTAATTTGTCAAACAGACTGAAAAATGACTCAGAGAACCAACAAAGCCTGACAAACAATGGGCTTTTTACTCAGAACAATAGAGAGAGACAGTAGGGGACGGCAGAAGGACAAGGGCATGGGGGAGGTTATGATGATTTCTTTTTATTTTCTTTTGACTTCATGAGTCTGTACATGCTCCCGTCTCTGCTGCGCCTGTGTGTGCTCGAGGAATACCGGCTACACGGAATACAAATCCTTTTCATTGTTTCATAACGAGCTGAATTGACTTTTCCTCCGACCTCATACTGTTCCGTATACTTTACGTCTGTGGCCCCATGCATTAACCGATGTGGAAAGGTTTGCACGCATGTGTGGGTGTTTGTGCAAATGCACACCTGACACTCAGGGAAACAAAATACTGCGGTTAATTAATGAGGTTTTAGCAAACTCTTCCTCCTGTATTCATTCTCTATCCTCATTTCCTCAGTTTTGCTCATAGTTATATTTTAATTTCACACTTGAGCGAACAGAGCTAAATGATGGCCAGCAAATGTATAACTGAAAATGTTGTGTGTGTGTGAGCGATTGTTTTATCGCGAACGAGTGTCATTTTTCCAGAAGAACTGTGGAAATTAGGGGTGATAAATAAAGGCAGCGGGAGGACGAGAGGAAGAAAAAGGCAAGAAGAAGAGAAAAGAAGAGCACACGGGAGAGACATACACTCTCCCTCTGCTTGGAACAAGGTGATTATCACATGAGTCTGGGGTGATATTAACAGACAATGACTGCTCAAACTCACATACATACACACACAGATACGCTGCATTATACTCAGATGTTACGGTTACTGATCTAATGCAGCCTTACCTACCAACTTAACTTTAAAATACTACTTGCTGAAACCAAATCGAGCAGATGGAAATAAAATAAAAAGGATGCGAGCAAGAGAAGAGGGAAGGAAAACAACAAGACGGGACCAATATCTTCCTTAACAATAAAGACCTATGTTTTATGATGTGTTGGGAAGGAAAATAAAGGGAAAGAAAGGAGCAATGGGAGAAGAGGGGGGTGGGGGGTGGGGTTGATATACACAAACAATAATGTGACACTTACCACTTGTCCATTCTGGGGATTTTTGTGGGCATAGGGGGGACCTCTGATGTGATTCCACATCTGCCCAGATGTCATCGCAAAAACTACACACTGTGTTGGAGACGGGGGAAAAGAAAATATAGAAGGACATTGACGATGAGAATGTGAATGAATCATTTGTGTGGAAAACACTTACTTACTTGAACTGAAACAGAGCGAGTTATTTCTATTGAAGCGTTTTGACATAAAAATATACGAGATCAATCCTTTCAACTTGTTTCCAGAGCAGTTTCACTTGACGTATACCCTGGCTTGTGTGAGTGGATATTTGTGGCGTAGCATGTGTTTAACTCTCCCAGAGTGTGTGGTGTGTGCGTCTGATACCAGTGCAGCCATGGCCCATCCAGTCTTGTTGTATATGAATTCCAGGTTGTTCCTCCTCAGATACAGCAGACCTCCAACCAGAGACACTAATAAAGCCAAAGCGATAGTCCCCGAATAATTAGGAGGGCGGAAGACACGAATCTGGAGGGAGAGAAAGAGACGGAAACAAAGCCTATAACTTGCTGATTATTGTATATAGTGGAGCTCCATCCAGCTGTCAGCTCGAACCCAGACATGTCTTGTATGAGGCAACAGCGCTGACTACTGCACACGCGATGTTAATATGTTGCCCTTGAGTTATCCCTCATGGATAGTAGAGCTTCACACACCTTTAGTATTACACTATGATGAAGAAAAATCCCGGCATGGATATAACTGAATGTGTGATGATGTAAATAAATAATTCTTACAGAAATGATGTATTCTGACTATGTTCAATGTTTTAAGGCATGCTGCAAAATGATCAGTTCAACAATGAGGTTACAAAATAGTTTTGTGAATATTGGAGTACAGACTCAAACTGTGAGAGAACGAGTTCAACTCTCTCTGTATGTGTGTGTGTGTGTGTGTGTGTTTGTGTGTGTGTGTGTGATACAAGAACATAAAGTAAGGACCTTGCAGTGATTCAATGTCTGTGGATGTGGGTTTCCCAGGTTTCTTATAGAACCAAAAACTTATTTCACACTTGATTATTGAACACTGTGTAACAATCATTGAGAAAACAAAGAGGGAAGACAGGAGACATATCTACATAAAGCACTTTTTATCCAGAGGCTGCCTGATATCACTTGTATTTGTATTTGCGTGATCTTGCATGATCCAATATGGCGGCGACGTTGATGCGCCGGAGCAATGTTACAATCTAATGAAACATTTGTACGTCGTATTGAAATGTGTGCACATTAAAAGGCGTTGCATTCATTTGTCTGCCATTCATGTTTTACTCTTATAAGCTTTCATGTAATCAACCCTGTGTGTCCTGAAAAACGGTTGTGTCCTAGAGTGCAGGAAGTCTTTATCATTCTCTAGGCATTACGCAACATAACAGAAAAGAACGGCAAAGAAAAGCCTTGTGCACTTTCTCCCACTAAACTTTCCATCATTTCAAATGAAATCTAAACATGTCCTATATGACAACAATGAAATAATGTCTGTATATTTTTTAATCAAATATCTGTCCTCTCTTTTTCTGTTTTCTGTTCGGTTCTTTCATCAAGAGGTAAAATCACAGCTGAGTGCCTGAAAGCTTGCTCTTAGTGTAAGTGCTGCCTTTGCCCTCTCTCAAAGGCAGCCTTTTAAATCCAGATCAATCACATGGTGTCAGCAGGATGCTTGGGGTATGTCTGCTGGTACTTGGCTGACAGGCGGTTCAGCTGTTCAATTTGTAGTCGGACGGTCGAAGGTTTGATCTTTTAGTCGCCAACAACTTACGTGCCTTCGAGCCGGAGCCCCCAGCACCAATATGCTGCCAAACACTGTTCCTTGGAGTTCGAAAGGGAACTTTTGCAACTGGCCTTGTAAAGACAAAGGGCATTTTCATACCAATAGCTTGTTTACTCTGGTCTGAATCAATCGATGAATTGTAAAATTGCTGTTTTTTGACCCTGGTCTGATATCTTTTCAAAGAACATAAAACACTAAAGCCGGCAAAATGCATAACTCAAAGGTTCATGGCGGTGGTGACTCATTTGTTTAGGTTCCACGTGTCAGGGAGAATTGCAGGTTGACAACATGGGGGATTCATTTTGGTCATTTCGCTAAAAAAGGGAAATACCATAGACCATTCAATGGCCTTCTGTGAATAGGATACCTGGACATCTGTGCGGTCTGCAATCCACTTGGCAAGCTGCTCAGAGGCGAAGCCGATCCTTTGCAGGTCAAATGTATCAGCCCTCTTAGGCTTTCCCTTCGCCGGGAAATGCATGAAGGTCGGAGCGCTGTTCATATTCAACTGGAAGGAAAGAGAAAACATTCATGTTGGCGAGCTTAAGTGAGTTTGTATCTTGTCTCCTCAGACCTATCACGTGACATACTGTTAAAAGATATATGCACACATGGATAATATCTTAATAAACAGATTGATGGTATGTGTGCTCCTTTCTGGACTGCTTTACATCATGTGTATGAAAGAGAGAGATTCCTATCACCATTAGTAATTAATTACTCCTTCACTGTTATAGAACTTTAGTGCTATTTTCTTTTATATTTAATTTGCATGTTAATTAAAATGCATATGTTTATCTTTTCTTCACATTTAAGATCAGTCAATAGAAGGAACACACCTTCATCACAACTTCCCACTGGACTATCTTCCAAGGGTTACATGTCTTGATGTAGGCAATTATCAATGTATTTATCGTGTACAGTTCACTGTACTGTCAAACTGGTCCATTTTAAAAAGTGAATTATTCATTTTTTATTTTATTTTACATATGAAACAGTAATTTTAGTTGTATATACCTACCAAAGCCATTTTACTCCATTACCCTTTAAAAATTGGGCAACCAGGTGAAATGTTAAGGAATAAATCGTTTTGATGAAACATTTGTTCTGTTTCCAATTGTGTGCCGATTAAAATATAAAACTAATACCAAACACACGGCTTGGTGAACAAATCATCCCCCCCAAAGTAGTACAAATCAGCAAGAACATTCAAGGGAAATATCCTAACAACAACAAATCTGCAAAAGCTTCAAACTTGGGTTCCTGCTGTGATTGAAGAAAGGCTTTCCAAGTCCCCACCTTCGAGCTACGACCCCTCCGGATTGATATATTATACAATACACAATAACACCCTATGAATCTTTTAGAAATAGTATTATTATAATTAATTGTTCCCCACTCACTGCTGCTCGGAATGATTTAGTTTAACAACAACAACACTGGCAGTCACAAAAACAAAGAACAGCAGCCATTCCTGCTGTAAGGATTTGAAGAAGTTCACCTTAGTCTTCTTTTCAAAGCTAACGAGTGTTAGCATCTAGCTATCATGATAGCAGTTTGAAAATTTGCTTTAAGTTACAGCTGTTTTCCAATCGGAACACCTTGATAACACTTTAATTCCCGATGAAACCTTTTCAAATTCTCCTTGCTAGGGTTGTAAGCAGTTTACGTTTACATCGTCGTATACAGGAACCTAGTTAGCCGTTAGCCGTTAGCTTTAGCGCCTCCCCAGGTTAAATGAATGTTTCAATTTGAAGAAGCGAGACGCTGATAGTAACCAGAGTTGGACTTAAACGCATACAGGCTGCATTGTCTATAGCACAAGAGCTCTTTCACATTTCAAGAGTATTATGTTGTGTTTTTGTAACATTCAAGCTGCTGTAATGCTGCTGCTTGTCTTTCTGCCACTCAGTAGAGGTAACAGCAGTGCGTTCCGCCATCTGTGACGACATTGTGTATTCCATCTCGTGGGCCACTGGTATAGGGTTTATTTTCTCCTGTGTCTCTGTGCGTACGCATACAAGCACACACAGACAGCTAAATAAAGACAACTGGTAAAAAATACACAGGTTGATTCTCTCCTCTATGTCTGTACCAATCTTATACGTCTCCTTCCCTCTCTTCCTCCCTCAATGCTCTCAAGTTAATTCCAAATCCCAGGACTACCTGCTTGTATCCACCATTAAGTCAACCCGTTTTACTCTTTACCTTTTCCCTAGAGAAAAATGGAGAGGATGGGAAAACAATTTAATTAAATTGGACAGAAATACGTGGAAGAGGAGTGTTGTCATGCAGGTTTTCAATCTCCACAAATAGCCTCCTACTCAGAGGGTGCAGACTGTGTACATGCATACATATGCATACAAATTAAAGAAAATGTAAACAACAGATACCCACCTTCTTCAGCGGGCTATATAGTGCTGATAAATGGAAATGGAAAACCATTTAAGGATCGACTTTAAAATCAGTTTTTGTCTGTTCATCTGTCCATGTCATGTAAATTAATAAAAGTTATAAAGATCAAGCACACCACCTAAGTATGTTTTCTAAATACCGAGGTTGTGTTAGTCACACCTACGGATGTCACGAGTCGATGCCGAATGCTGCACGTTAGAAACCAGTCATGCTGACCTATATGCAATGTCAGATTTTACGTCTGTCCAAAGGTTTTCATTGGGATTTAGGTCAGGAGTCATTACTGGACATTTAAAGAAGTTAATTTTCCTCTTCAATCATTCATTTGTGCTGCTGAATGTGTGCTTTGGGTCATTTGGGTTATTCTGCTTAAAGATTCTTTGTCTGAAACCAAATTTTCGCTCTCTGAGTAACATACTTTGCTTCAAAAAACCTTGGTAATCTTCTGATTTCATCAGCCTTTGATACACCTTTGGTGCGTTAATGCTACCAGTAAAAGCAGCCTCACAGCATGATTTGATATGTGATCAAACTATCATTGATTGGTTATTTCAGGTCACTGTTTGAGCAAACCCAAGACTTATTTATTTTAGTTTGTTTGAGGAACTTATTTAAATTGATCAAAAGGTAGCAATAAGCAGCATTTTAATGTCTGAAGCAAAACATGACTATTTATAGGTGAGTGTATCTACTTAGAATTGTAAGTGCATCAAGGACAGAATAAAAAGGACAATAGGGAATTGCCTTGTATGTTTTGTATCGTCTCTGAATTCATGTCAAGGTACTTTTTGAAAAACATGTTTTTGACTTATCCAGGTTGTCTATGTCCTTTATCAGGGACAATCTGTGATATAATACCATAGAGAGAAAACCCTGACGATGGAAGTTACAAATTCCAACTCATTGTGTGGGATAGAACTTAGACAGACCTTGACTGATTTCAAAACTTACTAGAAAAGCCGTTTGATATTTTTCTCTGAGTTTTGTTCACGGATGAGGTCACACACCCTCAAGTACAAATGTTGGCTTCAATTGAAACATTGTCAGCTCGCACAGGTGAGCCTTCATCCTTTTTCATGCTATGTATCATAAATCTGTATCTTCTGGAACTGGACTTGTGTCTTTTCTTTGACTTTATGTCTGAACACACCCTAATCTTTATGTTAAATTGGATGTTTTAGATACTTGTGGTTTCAAGCAGAATGGAAACAACTAAACAGGATCAAAATTTTGTTTGTGTTACTTACAAGCTGAAAAAAGATGGCTTCTAACCTGCCAGTGACTGGTGTGTCACACAGCCCCGCATATCAGTGGGATCAGGTGCAATTCCACTGATCTGTGTATACCTCACTGAGTTATATGCACCTCACACAGCTTTCTTTACTTAATTGTTTGTCTAATTTTTTAAATATGTGAGTCGGAGTAACAAACAGTCTTGTTTGCAGCTGTAAATGTAAACGAGCAGTTTCTCATCAGCATCCCGGTAGGTTTGACAGTAAAACTAATTCTATATTAGCACAACAGTAATTAACTTTAGTGTTCCACTTTCTCTTTCCAGCTCGTCTAGCCTTCTTATTTAATCTTGCATACGCCATAAAAAATAAAGCAGTCAGACAAAATTCAAGTTTGAAATCTGACATTATGTGACTGCAGGATAGGTTGCTTTATGCAGATTGAATATCTTTCAATGGGAAAAGAGCTTTATTATCTTTAATATCTCAGGTTCTGGTTCACACGTGAGAGTAAGATGAAGCGTGAGTTAGATAGGTGGATTGATGTGGCCCTAGCATTAATGCGGGCACTACACGATACGTTGTGGCAAAGGAGGAGCTGAGCCAGGAGGTGAAGCTCTCAATTCACCAGTCAAATTGCGTTCCAAACCTCACCTAAGGGCCCAAGCTTTTGGGGGTTGCCGAAAGAATGAGATTGCAGATACAAGGCACGACATGAGATTCCTCTGCAGGGTGGCTGGGCTTCGCCTAAGGGATAGGGTGAGGAGCTCAGCAGCAGCTCGTATCCAGAGGGAGCTAGGAGGGGTGTTGCTGCACCTTCACATCATAAGGAGTCAGCTGAAGTGGTTTGGGCATTTGATTATGATGCCTCCTGGACGTCGACAGTTGGACGTCTTCTGAGTATGTCTAACTGATAGGAGGCCCTGTGGTAGACCCACAACATGCTGGAGCTCTGGCTGGGGATTGCCCCGGGGGCCCCAGGGGCAGCTGTGCATCGGTGGGTGAGGGATGTCTGGGCTAACTTACTCAGTCTGCTGCCTTCGTGACCCGTTGGATGGACGGAAGGATTGATATACATATATATATATTTGTATATGTCATTGACAACTGATTAATAAACAAACTTACCTGTTGGAAAACATCAGCTCCTTCGTCGTAGTCCACGACTGTGAAGAAGAGTTTGTTTGAAAATGCTGATGAATAACGCCATGAGTTTGCCAGGACCTGATACTCCTCGTTCGCCTGCCTATAATAAGCCAATGAGAAACAAAAATCAATACATGAATCCAAAACAACACTCCGAGAATCAAAAATCAAAATCTGAGACCCTAGAAAATAATGTGTCTTTTCTTCCAGTCTGCATAGACATAAAAGAGGGAAGAGTCACATATAGCCAGAGAGGAAGAGAGAGAACGAGAGGTCAAGACATAGACAGAGGGGATGCTGACATGAATGATGAATAAGTTATCTAATCAAGTAAATGATGAAGTGGAGGAGAGGCTGATAAGAATAACCAGGCGGGTCATGATGGAGAAGGTCACTGTTGATTTCATCAACTAGCCGGACCTCCCTAAGGACACCAGGACATGGGTCAACATCCTTGTTTATACTGCACACAAACAGGTGCTAGCTTACATAATTCCCAAACTAAACCGGAACATTAGGAACAAGTGCTTTAACAGCATGGGCTGCACAACCAGGATTGTTTTTGTCTCTGTTTACATACCTGCAGACGGAGCATTGCCTTTGAGGCTGTAGAGCTGTGAACATGACGATGACGGAGTAGTTCCTGGGTGGAGCTTTGACAAAGCGACGGAACTTGTCCCCGTTCATCCGGACGACGGAACGACGAGAGGACCACTCCATCATCTGGTCAACCTTCTCTGACAGGAGGTTCTGGACAAAAACAACGAGAAGGGCAGATAGGACAACACATCACCTTATGAATTTCAGATTACAACAGAGTTTATTTGTTTGTCCAGAACTCGGAATCTGAAAAACACAATATATTTGGATGTACAGAACCATGACACATGTTTTCAAAGAAAAATAAATGACTTCTAGAACTACCCCACTTGCACTTCCCTTTCTTAGATTAAAAACAAGAAGTCTTTAGAATGTTGTGACTCTCCGACTAGCCCTTGACTGACTTATACTGGCTGCTATGAAAGCTGAAGGCTAATACAGACAAGGTGTTGCTGGATGTGAGTTTCTAAATATAAGTTTGACTTGAGTTGCTTGTACTCAATAATGGGATGTAATGAAAGGATACAGAATACAATAAACCTATCATAATACACAGCACAAGAGCACTGACTCAGCACACTAAGACCCCTATTCAAACCTTCAAACAAGTATGATCCAAAGCACGTATTAAAAGTCAAATTTGGATGTGTACAACCCATTCAAATACGTTTAACAATACTTAATATGCGTCAAGGGAACAGTGCAACAGGGTTTCAATTAAACTAAAGTCATCTCCCGTTCCCTTTGAAAGCCAGGTGCACTTGCACATTGGTGCATGGCTATTTAAATGAAAGATTTGTCAATTTAGATGAATGAAAGGTTTCTGCTATGGAGACAACTTGCTCTTCTTGTGATATCCTTGTGATGCAAGTTTAATTCTTTACTCTCTGGAGGTTTCCCCTGTAAAGTTTTTCATTTTGCTGCTTCAATGTCACACAATATTTGCTGCAGGGACATTATTGCGAGCATGGACACGTGTTACTGGACGCGGCCTTTATACTCTTTAAGGTACAGCATTATATAAATGTATCGATACAATCCTACTGGTGTATCAGGCTTTTTAAATAATCATTAAAGTCACACTGTTGTGTTTCAAATATTAATATTTACAGCGTGATGATGGTTGCTGCAGGCATTCCATATGTATGAATGTATATTTCTGCTATTGAAACAATGTAGGAAGAGGGTACTCTGTGTATATCTGTATGCACAGAATACTCATAGTTCTCAGGTGTTTTTGTTTCCTGTGGGATACCTGGCTGCAGGGATGCAAATATGAATTGTCAGTAAGTCAGTGAAAAATAGCGATAAAACACTGTGTTTCCAAACCTCTGCTAATCAAACAGCACAGCAAAAATATATATTCAAAGAGCATTTCTCACTACGCACCATAAATCATTTATCTGTGAGTGAGACTGCTGAAAATGTGCTGATGATTCGTCATGAATTTTTCATTCGAAATGTTTGATCCCATCTCGGCATCATGATTAACAAAAATAGAAATACTGATGTTTTTTCTTCCTTTTTCTTTGTCCATTTATTTAGTATCCCCCAATTCCTATGAAAGGGAATGGCTAATGGATTTGTTTATACTAAAGAAAGAAGATTACTTGTATGAATTGGCCTGGAAAAACTCTCCTTGCTTAACTATCTGTGGTAATACAATGAACCTAAGCAGTTATACTATCGTAACACAGTGTGCATACACACTACGGAAACATATTGCATTGAATCATGCCTATTTAATGGATGTCTATACTGGTTTGGGACCGGATCCGGGTCCTGTCATGTTGGCTAGTTTAAGTGTGTTACTCCTGACTTTAGTGCAGCTTGTGTGGGTCTCTCTTGCACACTGTGTGTGTGTGTGTGTGTGTTTGTGATATTTAACTTAATTATTTCAGCTCATTCTGGCTCTGTCTAGAAAGGATGTTGTTCGAGTGGTTGTGGTCGAGTTGGGACATCAGCTCGTCTCGTTCAGAAAGTAAAGCGAGAGTATATAAATCATATATGTGAACTCCTTTTAATGTCAAAACATATCATGGTGAATGTATTGCAAGATTCCTGAAAGGCTTTGAATGGCACAGATGTGCAAGATTCTGTACTTCTAAATGCACAACAACAGACAACAGAGCGAGCTGAATGTGGTGAGTGTGTGATATAGTTCCACACTCCTTCTCGCTGCTACTTTAGATGCTTGCAGCAGCTTGCTTCCAACTCTCAGTCGCAAGCCAACACTTGCATTCAAGTGTTTTTAGGGCAAAGGGAAAGCCGAGGGCTGAGGGTCTTTCTTCCTTCATTCTTAGAACTGGATCAAGTAAACAATAGCTAACTAATTAAGGACAGCACCTCCTCCCTCCTTTAATTCGGGCACGAAATCCACATCGTCACAAAAGACATAAAACATCAACAGTTAGCGATTCTCCAAATAACCCTGACTTCTTATTCCTCACTGAGACGTGGCTCAAACCTCGGGCGTGCTTCCTCGTAGTGGAGATCTGCCTACGCAGTTAATGTAACCTGAAGCATGAAGTCTCGCAATTATAGTATAGCCTCACTAAAATGAAACAAAAAAGAGGATGAAGCCTAATTCGATTAAACACAACAAACTGAAATGACCAGCAATAAATAAAAAGAGCCATGGCGGTGGGTGCAAAAAGTACGATTAAGCTACAGGAAGGAAATAACTGCCACTTTGTGAGCAGCATTAGCAAAGATATACGGACAATATAATCACCACAGATTGATCTATTTGATTTTTGTAAGC